>JABFFJ010000226.1:0-87788 GCA_013623715.1 Fusarium verrucosum
GGGGGGGGTTTGGTCTCGCACCTTTGAGTTTTTGGTATGCATAAGTAGGGCTGGGGGTCTGGTAGGGTACCCTACATACGTAGGTGAATCGACCTCTTGGGTGTTCTTGACGTGATAGTTGTAGACCCTTGGGACAGACAGGAGAATGTGACTGTGACCTGTTGTGTTGTGCTGTGTTGTGAGTGAGGCGAGCAGGGTGCAACCCAGAACGGGATCGACCTAGGTGCGTTTTGACGAGGATGTTTCGAGATAGGATGTTGCCTGCTGGACTTGGACCAACAAGGGGGATACACGAGATGTCAAAAAAGCAGTATGATCTCACTTTTTTTTGGAGTAGGGATGAAGCGGATTTCGTCATGTGTGAACCCAACGAACCATGATATACAGACGGGAGGGGGGCGTCTGTCATGGAGGGGGGGGAACATGTTCGCATACATACATACACACGTAAACTCCATTGCACAGTACATTATGGAGTATGTTTTAGTTGGTGAAGGCTTCATTCAGCTTGGAGCGGTGAGTCTTTTGACATGTCGGTGAAACTCCGCCCCTTCGTCGTTGTTAGCGAGACAGGAAGAGGAAGAAAAAAAAAAAGACCAACCTCATGCAATGCTATGTAATGTATCCGTACGGAGTCTGTACAGTAAATATGTAATGTAATATGCAGCCGTCAAAGGCGCAGACAGACGCCAGCTTCGAAGTTCAGACTAAAATCCATACTCCGTGCATCTGCAGCCGTGCCAGGGGGGTCCCATGTCTAGAACAAACCCTAGCTATCACATATCCTTCTCTTACATATGCACGTAACAACACGACAGACGAGCCAGAGACAGAAAAAAAAAAAGTCCCCGATGCAATGTGAAAGCGGTCAAGGCTGCACCGACGTCGACAGCGGTGTAAGGGAGAGTATACGCGAGTCATGCGCTGGACAGGACAGGACATGTTCTTCGGCAAACGAAAAAAAAACGACACGTTTTGCGGGCTGTTGTTTGTGGACCGACCTTGGGTTCCGGCAGTTGAACAGAGCCAAGCAAGCAGCTAGCTAGCTGTCTCACTCACAATAGGTAACTCCGTCCTGAGGAGTCACAGGCGGATGTGCTCCATGGATTGTACAGTAGGCAGGTAATCGTTGGCGAGAGACAAGGTAGGTTGGCAAACACTGTGTAGTATCTCGTCAAACAAGCAAGCAAGGATGCCCAAAAAATACGGATACATATCCATATGTATCATGGAACGACCTACCTAGTCGCCAGGGTCGTTGTCGAGGATGGACCAGGACCAGGTTGATCTCGAGCTTCGACCACAACCAAAGAACAGAAAAGGAAGATCCGGGAGCTAGCAGATCATCAAAGAATATGTACATAGGTAGTACGTATGTTGTATGTATGTACTGACAAACTTCCTTAGACTTTGTCAAGGTCTGTGCTTTCGTTGCTCAGCCCGTGACAAGATATCCGATACCCATCAGCCCTTGTCATGTTGGAGGAGGCCGGCCTACAGCTTGAAATCGTAGAGCCTCAATCCCCGGATTCCAACGTCCACCTTGAACACATTACCGCCGTTCTCACGGCTCGTTTCCTCACCCTCATCATCCTCGGCTGTTGTAATGACAAGTTCAGTACCGATGAAATGTACACATGTCGCGTTCCTGGTAGGCACTATGACCTCTCCAACAATCTCGGCCGTTCTGGGGTCGATCCGAATGACACGTCCCTCTCCATACACAGCTTGCCAAAGGAAGCCGTCCACATCCACACGGAAACCGTCTGGATCGCCTGAGCCATCATGAGTGTAGAAAACGCGCTTGTTAGAAATCTCACCAGACTCCATGTCGAAGTCAAAGGCATAGATTTCGTCCGCACTTGAGTGTGTAATGTATAGTGTCTTTCCGTCAGGGGACCAGCCTGGTGTGTTCGGAATTGTCATATCGGATAGTTTAACCTCTCGCGACTTGGCATCCATTAAGTAAACCGCTCCTAGATCCACCATGTTAGATTTCAAATCATATCTATGAATAGAGTATTGATGTTCATATAGCGCTTGACTGTGGGTTACATAGCATACCTTCAGGCTTGAACAGACCAAGGTCAAAGTCTGTCATGGTTCCCAACCAGAACCGACCAAGAGGGTCCACGCCGCCGTCGTTGCTCCGGATGCGCTCATTAGCTGGTTCTTCGAATGGCTGGATGAGTTCGTATGTCTCCTTCTTCACATCGAGGATTGCCAGCCCGTACTTGATGCCTAGAGCGATGCGTTCCTGTGGATCAACCCCGGCGATGTTGGCTGTCACAGTAGGGCACACGTCTAGCTGGATAGTCTTTAGGGATGAAGGGCCTTCAGCCACCTTCAAGTGATGCAGTCGCTTGTTGCGGATATCAACAAAGCGCAGCGTGTCGGTCGATTCCTCGTAGAAAGGTCCTTCACCCAAGAGACAGTGTGTCTCAAGCCAGGGCTTCTCTACCGTCCAACGCTGGATATTGGCACTCATTGTTAATAAATCTTGGTGTGAGTATGAGGCTCTGTAAGAATGTAAACGGTTGTAGGATGGGCTGAGAGTAGAGGCCAATAGCGAGCGGGGTTGAGGTTTGAGCGAAAATCGAGCGGGTCAAGCAAGGAAGGTCAAGCGACGTTGGAAGTGGGGAGCTAGTTACATATGTTGTAAGACTGACTTCAAACAAGACGAGAAATCAAATCAATTTGATCGGTCAATCGATCAAATCACTGACGATGGGCTAATACATTTGATCAATGTAACTCCGGTCCGGTTCGGCACGGATGTAGTCGGTTGTGCTCCGGAGCACTCGGGGCCCGTCGGGCCTCCGACCCGGCCTGTAGTACCTGGTTTGAACGGCCTTGATCAACTTTGATTGGTGACGGCTTTGTGTCTTTGCCACTGTCTGTCCTTATTGTGCATACGTATGTAGCACTGTAGGTCACCCAAGCAGCCAAGTCAGTGTCTGATCCCAGGTGGTCCGTCCATAATGTTGGCTTGATGTGGCGCTGTCTAACCAACACGCCGCAACAGTCGATCTTGCCTGGTCGAATCCGTGACCCAACCTGTCGGGTCGTATGGTGTCGTGCAAGAGATGTAATTGGATAGAAAGAACTCGATTGCCTTGTGCACAATCACTGTGCGCGCTTGGTGGAGTGTGTGTGTTTGTGTGTGTTGGGCCTAAAAGACGGCCGCAGAATGCATGATTTGTACCTTTAGACGCCGAGTTGTTCAAAAAGCTTGGTCGGATTGCCGCGCTCATAGCTTAGCATAACGCCTTGAGATAGAAGGCCACCCAAAACAAGAGATTGAGGCACGATTGAGCTCAACCTCATTGCATTTCGTTTTCAGTCTTGAATCTCTGACGTACAAGCCTCATCGCGATCCCAGTCTTGAATCTATGGTGTTGTTCGTCTATCGAGCTGCTGCACGTGGGGTAAGATCGGTGCGGCCGCCCCCCACGTTCTCTCTCATGGCGCAAACACGCCTATCTATCCCTTGAACCTTTCCCGGGCAGCATGAATACCGAAACTCATCGGCATCCTGATCAAAAGAATGTTTCTGTCAATTCAGCAGAGCTTGGTCAAGATCGCAACCGATCACGATGAATGACAGCCGCCAACAAGCTCGACGCCAACATACGTCCCGTGGTCGCATATGTACGCCAACAATGCAACAATGAGCAAAGAGCATTCTCTTGACGAGTCCAGCGGAGCATAGGCAGTTGCGAAGCATCGTCGCAAGTCGAATGTCGAGGGCATCGGGTCCAAACCAGGCTCATCAGACCTCCCCGGTCGCGGAATGATCAGGTCGTCATCGGGCACCAACACCACCTTTATGGTGAGGAACTGGAACGCCAAAGGACAACGCATCAAAGGACAGCTCAACCCGCAGTTCCCACACATCTATCGACTGGTGAAATGTATGCAAAGAGACACGCACTCACACCGCCCTGCTCAAAGATGCTGCACTGCATGCAGCATGTAAAAAGGAGTGAAGCGGGCGCGGTACCGTTGGGCGACAGATGCTTGCCAACGCTGTTACCCGCATTCACTAGCAATGCAGTGCGCGTGCCCGTCGTTGGTCAGTGGGTGGGTGCATCGATGCATCAGTGCTGTGCTGCTGCATGCTACAGTACAGATGCAATAGTGGGCTTCTGCATGAACCAGGCTGTCAGGCCCATCCAAGTTACAACGCACTGTGAATTGCCTGGTCCTTACTTTTTAGGGTCGTGTGGGTAGACCACCAAGAAATGCCACTCTGCCAGCACATCTTTGGCCACGACAAGAGGCGACCGACGCACGACAAGACAGGGCAGGGCAAATTAGTTGCAGATGCAATGCATGCCATAGTTACAGATGTCGTTGATTAGCTGGGAGCGTTTCGCCTGTTTCCCAGTCCCTTGGCCGCTCTCCCTGACCGCTCGTGGTCACGGGAGACTTCATGGACCCATGATCGCCGCTGCTAGACCGGGGGGCAGTTGTCGAGGCTGAAGACCACCAGAACGCTGATCTCCTCTGCGTATACGGAGCAGAGTTTCGGGGAATAAGGCCACGTCTGCATGGTTTATGATGTCGTCGGGCTTAGGCGAGCTGGCGAGGGTAATGTGTATGTATGTACATACATATATGCCTGAGAAAGATGAAGGGCTTGACCACGTTTTGGGACAGGGGTGTGGTAGGTCAACGTAAATGACGGCAACTTCGTACAATATAGTACACCTAAGATTTCGACATTAGCTATTGGAGATGGAGATGAGCGGAGGCCACATCATACGTGCAGAGAACCGAACCAAGGACAACTAAATTAATTTAATCTGCTAGGGACGGGCCGGCCTAAGAATGGGGAGGGATAACATGGAACGTCTGACTTACTGAGCGAGCATTTGGCAAATAGTTATCCGCTTCGGAGCTGAAACTAAAGCTCAGAAGAACCAAGGTAGGGGACCTGATCCTGGTAACACACAGTTGGCTTGTTTCATACTCGTTTCTCAGCCTCGCAGTTTCGCCTGTCTTCGTGCTCTGTACGTAGAGTCATGGACCGAGGCACTGTTTCAACAAGTACCGTAAACTTGATATGTAGTATTGGGGGAGACAACCATGCATGTTTCTGCAGCCTGTCTGTGATGGTCGAGCTCCGATAGCGTTGGACTCTGTATGTGATCACCCAAGCATTGGAGGAGGTGATGGGATTTCATCAACAATCCTGCCCCGCACTGATGAGACCGCCACCTCTTTCCTATCGATAACAAAGGCCATGCCGTCGATTGATCGCTGATGACTCAATGATACATGGCATCTCATCCCCACCATCATTGACACCATGTAATTGCGTCCCCAGGCCAGGTGCCATGGGCAAGGAAAAGGAACATGGACCACGCTAGAAGGATCAATTAGTATAAGTCCTCTCGTGATACTCCGTAGACCCTTTTGCTTTGGCCGGGACGCCTAGGCCCGCGGCATTCGCAATGCCAAACACTAAACACGCCCCGTCCCGTGCCTCGCAAGGCCGCAACCTACCGCTGAGCGGGATAGTTACTTGTGACACAAGGTGATGTGACAACGGTATAAGTCACCCGCAGTCCAATTCATTTCGCTTTTCTTGCGGATTCATTTCCTTGGGAGTCTGCAATAAACCGTCTATTGAACAATCACAGTAACGTCACACCACCCCTGAGCTTCCAGGCACGCACGCCGCGCAGCATCTGTGCTAATCTAATCTAATATTAGTACTCAGCAGCAATGTCAACGTCTGTGATTGCTTGCCTTGTTTATTTGCATAACCGCCCAACGGGTGATGGATGAATTGAGGACTCGATAGTCAGGTGTTTGTAGATGACAAGGCGATAGACACTTAGGATCGTCCAATGATTCACAGGTTTGCTCTGCCGCGGCAGTGCTGAAAAAGATTGGCTGAAGCCCGTGGATGATGGGTGGTGATAGCCTGCCGTTCATTACCAACCAGATCATAGTGGGCACGATCTAACCCACCCGTCTTGCGCGTGACATTATCGATAGGTACGTAATGTCGTGTCTGATCGCGAAGGCCTGTTAGACCCCAACCACTGCCCCGGTACGCACGCCTGTGCCAGTAAGAGCTCCGGCATCGACTCAATGCAGTTGGTCTAGGGACAACTGTCATGGATGGTCGCATCTGCACGTAGGCGGGCCTTGCAGCTCTTAACCAGGACCCCTTCCCCGGGTAGAGCCCCTGCCCGGTCATGCAATTCACCGTGACCCGTCAAAAATGCTGTTGTGCGAATTGTCAGTGCGACTAGGGCCCTCGATGCGCCTACACCCACCCCTCGGCCATTGTACCGTATAGCACCGCTCCAGGGGTTTTGGCGGAAAAGATTATCGAGAGAACAAGACGCCCAAACATCAAGAGCTATGCATATGTATGCTTTCACGCCAGCAGAAACTCGAGGACTGCCTGTAAACCCGCAACTTTATTCAGCAAATGCTCAACCGGCATCTGAGGTAGGAAAAGACTTGTGGTCAAATCGTGCTCGCTCTGTCCAGTTAGGTCAATGGCGAATTCATATTGGGACCAGTTTCGGCGATGCCAACAATCCAGTGTAGGAGGGAGTGTTGACCGAGGAAATGGGTAAACGCGGGAAGGTCAGGGGCATTCCGCTCTTTCGCGCACGAATTTATGCGTGGCGTGTCGTGGCGTGAATTGTTAAGTCTGAAATAGAAGAGGTTGAAGGTGAAGTTGGTTCGTTGGGGATGTTGAGGTTGTTCAGGAAGGGTTTTCCATGATTGTAGTGGATGACAATTACAATATCGAATTGCCAATTACGGCTCACGCCTGCCTGCCTGCCGTTTTCATTTCTTGCTGCTCTTGCGTGCCTACCTAGTCCTAGTAGGCAGCGGCTATAGACGATCTGCCTATCTTAACAAACCTTCCTTCCTTATGCCAACCTTGTCGTTTTGGTTCCATTGATAATTGAACAAAGGAAAGAGCGAGGTTAACTCATCAAAAGCTGGCATCCCCATTCGAATTCATACCAGTTGTTATTGATAGATTCCTCAGCAGATGATTACCTACTTATTATTATTCAATGCCTTAATCATTGCTCGCATGTATCAACATGGAACTGGCAATTCGTTCGAGTTTGAGATCCTCCTCTTCACCTCGGGGGTGTGTATAGCAAAGCCACCTACCTCAGTACCTTGCTGTAGGTATCTCTCCCTCCATCTGCAGCCCTGCCCTACCTTGGCTTCTAACGTCTCTTTGTGTCTCAGTCACCCATCTCAGGGCGAGACAATGCAAGTGAGTGCTGTCTGACGCGGATTCATGGTTCTCTATTATTCCGGTTTAGTATGAATTGGTGGACAACCCTTCATGCAATGCCATGTCATCATGAACGACATTGATCTACTACTGACTGTTATCTATGATTGAGGATGGGGAATGAGCTTGCACATTTCCGTTCGAGGCCTGCAAAGAAGCTTGCACACATCAGCATGAACTTTAGCTATGTCGTCTACAGTTTGCTGTTTGCTCGATGGTCTGGTCTGGCCTGGCCTGGCCTGGATTATGAGAAAAAAAAAGAAAACATACAATTGACTAATGTAACACCAGTTAATTTGAACGCAATCAACCGCTCAAGAAACCAGGACCTTGTAACGACTAGCCAGGGTCAGCTAGGCTAACTAGGTTCGCACCACCCAAACCCACGGACACGGGGCGCAACGACGATCTTTTGTTTCTTTGTCTCAACTCCCATCTCATCCTCAGCTCTCCCACGCGTATTCCCGTAGTGTACGGTACTGCATCGGGGATAGTATGGCGGTATTGGCATGAGTGGGTTCCTTGTCGTCTCTTTTCTCTTTCACTCCGCAACTTGCTTGCTTGATTGCCTGGTTATTGCTTTTTGGCTTCACGTTCCCGTGTCTACTATGTGCTATAACATTGGTTTGGTCAAGATTCCCTTCCTTCAACTGACTTACAATAGATCCACGGTCCACTCCACGCCTCAACTAAGCTAGTCGCCCACCATGACTGAGACGACTGAGATTTTGTGCTACGTAGTACCCAGGCCCGTCACTTGCCGACCTGATGTGTTTGCTGGCATACATATATGCATCTACAAGTCGATCGAAAAAGCGAGTAAGCAGGATACGTAGAGGATGGATGGATGTGCTTGATGGCGCTTGGGCTTTGGCAGAGACGGGCCGCAG
Source organism: Fusarium verrucosum (assembly GCA_013623715.1). Lineage (NCBI taxonomy): Eukaryota > Fungi > Ascomycota > Sordariomycetes > Hypocreales > Nectriaceae > Fusarium > Fusarium verrucosum. Next base: position 8,179 of record JABFFJ010000226.1, read on the forward strand.
TTGATCTTGCGGGATCGATGCAGTGCTTTGATCGGAATACCACAACCGCGACCGTGCCCACCCGAACTGAGGATACGTACACATGGCATTCCCGTTGACCGCTCTAGTTTCCCTTGGTCTCCGGAAGCTTGGGTTGCTCGTCCGCCAGCCAGTTTATGAACTAACTATCCGTAGACTGAGAGGCGGTGTCGAGCTCAGTTTAGCTCTGCTTCGGGATGATGCTGCTGCAAGGCATCCTCAAAAATTTTCGACTGAGGCCAGCCTCTTTTCGCAGCCTCGATGGCCTCGTATGCTTCTTCTTGTTTCGTGGCCATTGAACTCTCCAGCATCGATCCCAAGTCTGTTGGCATATCAATATTCTCCCGTATAAGGGAAGCAGCAGTGCTAAGGCCTCGAACAAGCTTGGTTTGAGGTCGATTCGGGGGGGTACACCGACTATACATACATACATACCGACAGAAGGAACAAGAGAGAAGAGTTGTCATGACGGTCAAGCTACCGGCAGCTCCCCGTCCTTTAGGACCCCAGTCTCCTAAGCCTTGCTGCAGACCTGACGCCGCGAGGCCTTGGTACGTACTCCGTACGTGCTTCGTCTGCATTTAGTCTTCATGACCCCTGGTCAAAACGCTCCCCGGCACTAAGTAGCACCATTCATCTCATCACCTCGACAGCTTGTTCGCCGTTGGGCCCTAGCTCTGAACCCCCAGCTTAGTCCCAGAAGCTAACCACGGCTTCTTTCGCTAAAGGTGTTGGCCATGGTCATTGCGGGACTTCGACCAAGCCAGCTCTGGGCAGGTCACCGTACCAGGACCAGCTCAAGGCTTGCATGGGTTCGTACAGCAAGCAAATAAAGAATACCACACAGTGTTAGTGTGGTATTGGCCCTGGATTCCAACAGCCCCATATCCTGGTACAGACTCGCTTCTCAATACCTACTAGATGTTTTCTCTTTCTGGTGCCGACCAGACATCTTACATCACTGACACAGCTCTGCTCTTTATTCATCTCTATTACTCTTATCCCTCTCTTCTTTGTAACAGCCTTGCGATACTTGGCTATACAGCTTGCCAACAGCCTTCCCGTCTATCGACCTTGTCATCAATCGTTAAAGCCACAAACTGCCGTTTACACTTATTCCAGCTCTTTGCACCTCATCTCAAATCACTCACTCACTCACTCACTGCAAGATCCTTTTCACAGCCGGTGACGTGGGCTACCAAGTCAGTCCAGCACAGCCAATAATTGAATTGCGAGGCGAGAAGACTGCTTGAGACCTTGGCTCCGTCCATAGCCACGCACCATCGACCATTCAGAACCGGAATCTGTCTCTGAGGTGTATGATTTGCTGGTAGGCCTGTACATTCATATATCCCTGCCCCCAGTACTGGCTTTTCCTGCAACCACACTTGCGCGATTCATCTTCATCTGCAATTTATTTGCAAGTGAGCTAAGTTGTCTCCTCTTGAACCGGGTTCAAGTTCACACATCGCGTTGTGCGGTCTATACTCGATCACTTGGTGCTGATCACAAACTGGTTGAATTACTGGTTTTCTTTTCATCAACACCATTTACACCATTCTAGTTGGACTGGTGCAAAGTTGTCGTTTATAAGAGGATCGATCAGTGCTACCCTCAACTATCACGACTTACTTGCTTCCTCCACAAAGCCCTCAACAGTCTGTATCAGCTTTACTTCCAACTAGGACTGTTTGGGTTATCTTTCCCATCTAGTCCGCAACAACAACTCGCCCAATCTGGCGATTCAATCGACAAGCCTGTGGTCGCAGGCGCAAAGCTCTCAGAGCAGACCTGGATCTGCCGCAACAGACTCAACAGGCGCATCACCCAATTCACCACGGACACCGTCGACACCTACTTGGCCATCTAGAGACTTTACCCTATCGAAACCGACTGCCAGCCAGGACAATAAACTACCACCCTTAGCTAGGTTCGAGGAGAGTCAATGTGCCGGCCCTCGTGGCCAGGTGTGCACAGACGGAGTGGTCTCAATGTCGCATACTAGATCTTTATCTCAGCATGCCTCACGTCAGTCTTCGAGGTCCCCATTAGGAGATGGTCAAGTCTCGCCCTCCTCGCTTCGACACAGGCAGCTTGGTGACCGCGATATGCGCCAAGATGTGAGCAACGTTCCCTATACAAATGGCGAAGAAAGACTGCAGCAGGTCCCTCAAAAGACCCTCGGAGTCCATAGCATCCTCAACCCTCTGGAGCCGCGGTTACTGGCTTCAGAAGGAAGCGGATCTCTCCCTTCAGCAACCCGTCCTTCTGATGCGACACCAACTCAAGCATTCGCTTCAATGCCTTTCCCTGGAGCACGATCTTTCCCGTCGGGCCAGCCTGCCTCGATCTCCCTCCCAGGTACCCCGTTAGGGCCACTGACACCTCTTGGGGGCCCTTCCTCGGGACGCAACTCCCCAATAACAGCCTTCCCCTTTCCTCCTGTGAATAATGGAAGACCAAAAGCTAGCCCAACCCAACATCCTCGAGCCATAAGTGTCAGCCATATCCCATCTCGCGAACTCGATAACCGGCACCCTTCGTCCTTCCATGGCATTTCGTCTGCTAAGCGACCCTACGAGGACATAACGTCGGAAGAGACCAGGTCACAGTATCCCAATCTCCATCCTCTAACCGGAATCCCCACTGGCCCTCCCTCAGTGTTGTCTGATCCAGGTAGGTTGCACTCACAGGCGGTTGTTTCCCCTGGAACACAAGCACCTCTCTCTGCCTTGTCTCTAAGCCATGCGTCGAGCCGTCCGCAGCCACCTCTGGGACATCCTCAGACCTCATACTCTCCTAACATGCAGGGTCGGCCGTTCCCCAGTCCCGGCCCCCCAAGTGACACTGGCTCGCCGTGGTCGGAAACACTACGAAGACATGGTATGGGAGGGTCCCTTTTCGGTGTTGAGGGGCAGCAAGCTTTCATGGCGCTTCCTGGAAGCGAGACACCCATTCCTGTTCATATGGATTTTTCTCAGGCGTCCAAGAAAGCAGACGAGAAGAGACAGCGAAACGCGGTGGCTTCAACGAGGCATAGAAGGAAGAAGAAGATTATGCAGGAGGAGAACTCGAAACAATTACAAGAGCTGCGGGATGAAAGACGAATAATGGAGATAAGGATCGAGGAGTTGACTCAACAACGGGACTTCTACCGTGAAGACCGTAACCGTTTACGAGATATTGTCGCACAAACACCATCGATCAGTGGTCTTGCTGCTGGACCTCCAAGTCCTACTATTTCGACAAGCAACTCTTATGCCGAGACTGGGTCCTTAGCATCAGGGCCATCTGGATCTATGGGTTATGGCGGTGATTCGTTATCGAACGAAAGACCATCCCAACGCCGTCGAACCGATGACCATCCTGAATACTCGTTACCGCCTTACGGATCTCCTGCGAGTGGGCACCCGAGCGCATCTCCCGGCGGTCTTCCCCCGATGCCAGCACCAAGTTATGGGGCACCATCACGACCATCCTCAGCTGCATCCTCGGCAAACAGTGAGAGGCTTCCGCCCTTGAGAACAATGGAAGGTCGACCTACTGGCCCACATCCCGGGCCAGGTGTGCAAGAGCAGGATCCGCGAACTGGTCAATGGGTTACAGTTCAGCCTCGAGTCCCGGAAACTGGATGGGCCACGAGGGACACTCACCGAAGGCCTTAGTGCTATGGAATTCGATATTTTGAGATTTGCAAGCGTGTGGCTGCGCAGTACAGTTACGGAGACCCGTGTTCTCGTCTACTATATAATATCGGAGTGGTTCAGGTTTTAGCATGGTTTTTGGTGACTAGCGGGTGGGACGTTCGAAGACGCATCTGTTGGGCAACCGACGAATTTATCACAACTTGTAATGCTGTCTTGTCTTATCTTGTTTCCTTCTTGTCCGTTTGGTTCCAAGTTTTCTGTTGTTCAAGTTGAGCATTGTTTGTGCTCTTGTGTCGACAGTGGGTGTAAGCGCGTATCTTTGTACTATGGGCGTGTTTTTTGCCCTTCTCGTTTCCATGTTTTCTTTTGCAGAATGGAGCGAGATTGTGTTGTTGTTGTTGTTCCTTTCTCTTTGCCTTGCTCCTCAACAATACATCTCGAAGACGACGGGATACTCGACGAGCAGCTACAGGCAACTGTGCTTTACGAAAGCGCGCGGTGGACGGATACCCTTAATTACATTACTTGGGACCTGCAGCTCAAGGCAATGAATGCCTTTAGTAGTGGCATGGGCGAGATATCGACCTTGACCTATTTCTTCTTTGTGTTTCCCTTTGTGTTTTTTGTTATCGGCAAGTCATTGATACCAGATTGGAATTGTGATTTATATTTATATATAGTATTAGCGGGAAGTGGTTTGGGACAAGGCAGGAGTTCTCTCGGCTCTTTGGCATTATTTTGTTATATGGGAGATTGAGTGCTTTCGCGAGTGTTAGCTGATACCCCGGGTCTTTCTACGGATTGAAAAGCTCTTGAGTTACATAGTAGTATATAGCATACATACATAGAGTGAACAACACTAGAAAATAAGACTACCAAGGCACAAGAAATATTTCTTGTTTAATTATTAATCAATCGTCATCTTTTCCTCTCGGATACCTACATATGCAAGTGACGTGTCCAAAACATTCAATGGCCGCCACTCTTGGTTGTTGTCTCTCTTGCTGTCTCCCTCCCTCTGTATGTTTGCAGCCTTGCCTCAAGTAGTAGGTAGGTAAGTATGTAGACAAAGCCACGTTGGTGCTGTCTGTGATGGTTGTTGCAGTCAGCGGCAGTTAAACCAACGGGAAGGCTTCCCAGGGACAGGGATATCACAGTTCATACATGCATGAGGGCTACACTACAGCATGCATGTGCGTGCTTTTCTTGTTCTTTTCTCGTCATGTTACACCACTACAGTGTGTCTTTGTTTATTGGTGTCACATCCTCTAATCTCGGCTCTTTGGGTCAGGGGTGCAGTGAGTAAAGTTTGACTGACAGTGGACGGCTCGCGGCTGAGGTACATTAGTTCCTATTTTTGTCATATTATGTGCATTGAGATGATGGTGATTCACATTAGATCACATTTCTTCAAGCAGGGGTTGTTATTAGTCTGGTACGCCGATTGGGCAGCCATTGGATTGCCTCTCAGTGCCCAATCCCGAGTATGTAGTATTGCAATCTCGGTTCTGTATGCCATATGTGCTCGATAATCTGTGATAACTAGGTACGGAGTATGGATCCATATCAAGCTGATCTTTGTGGGATTTTAGGTATGTGATCCCGTGATGTGTATTAATCTTGTCCTTGTCATGCCCACCCCCACACTCTGATCGCACGCATTACCACGTTACAGTACATAATGTACAGCATCGGACCATGTCATCTCATCTATCTTGGGTTGAACCTGAATCTGATTTCTCTGTCCATCCTTCAAGCATCATCCTGGCAATGGCGACTTTAACGCGCACTGTGCAATATTGTCAAGGTGTCTACGGAGTATAGATGCAGATATGCATTGATTACTGAAAGCTACCAATGATTTACAGAGGGAGGCCTCGTGTGTAATGCTTACTTACATATTCCTTTTCTTCTTTGTTTCTTCTTTGCTTCACAATCTGCGGTCCGTCGTTGACATGTCACTTAATATGCACGAGAGCCCAAATGCAAGGAAGGCTTGCAGCTAGCCTCGGTCAACTGACACTGCATATAATGATGGCGGCGACAACAACGCTAAGAGAAGAGGCTTTGATGTTTACTTATTGCTCATCTAGTTTGGTACAAGGGGCAAAGCCTGCAGTTTAATATTCCGAGTCTTTATGACTAGCCAATCGAGATTCTGCCCTGGATTTATGTAATAGTTTGATGCTTATTCCCATTGACCGTGCCTGAATATGTACAATGAATCACCCTCTATAATGGCATTAATGTATTGATATTACACTTGATATATACAATCAAATAATTCTCGTTGCCAGCGTAACATGCATATTCGGTGACGTGGACTCCCAAGGGCCTCTTGTTATGGCTTGTTGTTGTTGTTAACACTACAAAAGAACTCTGCATCTACAACACTTTGGGCATCATGCATATCGAAAAGCTTTTGATATTATCCTAGGGTCTATCTTGTCATTTGAGATGCATGATGAAATTTCGTATTGAAACACATGAAAATTAAGCTAAACTCAGAGATGGGGTAGCCATTCATTCAAACTGCAGCAGAAGTTTCATAACTCGACGACTCATACAAGGCTGGCTGAGAAGTTGAGTTACAATATGACGGCAGGTGAGTCAGGCCTATATTCAAAGCGAATAGAGCACCGGGTAATAAGCTAATAGCCTATTCAGTGGAATAAAATGCCAGATATAACATGAACACGGCTAAACTGAGGCCATCATGATGACACGTGCTCATTTATGCTTGAGGAATATCAAATCTGGCCTTGGCTAGGTATTCGTTTTAAGTTTTACTCATCCATCTGAGATCAATCAAGACCAAACTTTTAAAACGCAACGGTATATCTAAGACACTCAAGTATCATTCACGACTTACTCACTATCTGTTGGAAGAAGGAACAGGCTCGAGGCTGTACAAGAGAGCAAAGAACACAGTATTTTTTCCATAATTCAAGCATATCCTTATGCTTCCACAGTCACAAATTGCACCTAAATCAGTTTCTCTATCTTTCTTTCAATCAAACTTATGCAACTGCTTGGGGTATAAGAAGTCATACTGAGCCTTGGTTAAGTATGTTTGTCGGCGTCAGATGTGGCGTTCGAGAGTCGACAAGGATTGCCTCTTGCTTCATTATCATTGAACTCATCTCTTGAACCTCTTTTCTCAATACTATCCTCCAACAGAGTGTGTTATTTTCAAATTCATCTTTAATTGATTGTATAAGTCACGCCACAACATCTGAACGCCACCTGTGGCTGAGACCGGCTCTGACCAACCAGAAAGCTTCAAGCTCGACATCTGGCCTCGAGCATCATCACTTCAACACCAAAACACCCCGCGATCAACATCACGTCAATATCAATCCAACGCATTACGACATTGACTCCATTGGCGACGAGCCTTTACCAAGAACGTATAGCCAAACACTCTAAGAGAGGCCTTGCCTCGTCGCCATCATGGCATCACCATTCCCCCACTCCCGCATCGAACTCGATTACCCACTCTATACCCTCGAATTTGACCCCGAGGACTCGACGCGAGTGGTTGTAGGTGGTGGAGGTGGTGCTGGTCGCTCTGGCGTCGGAAACAAGATCGTGAGTTGGATTCTAGAGGCGATGCTTTGGGCATATACTATGGTAATGGACTGACCAGAGGCGCAGACTGTCCTCGAGACTGTTTCCCAGACAGAGCTCCGTACGGCTGGAGAGATCAACCTTTCGCGCGATGAAGACAGTGTCATGTCCCTTGCGATTGGCCCCCGCAAGGGCAAGACTACGTATATCTACGCCGGCGTCAACTCTAGCCCTGATAGCATTGCGAAGGGCAAGAATGAACATCTCCGAACACTGAGCGTTGACCCCTCCAAGTCGCGCACCTCGGCTGGGGCCAAAACTCCCGATGCCAACATCACAGAGGTCGCGCGTACCTCTCTCTTCGAAAACCCCGACCTCGACACATACCAACGACTATTGCGCATTGCTGGAACGGCTGGCGCTGCTGCTACAGCGATGGGCAAGGAGCCTCAATTGGCCATCTTTGACGCCGCGGGCGCTACAGCCAAGCTGCGAAGTGTTTTGGGACTGAAAAGCGAAGCTGAGGATCTGGATATTGTGCAGACGGGGGAGAACGAGTTTCAGATCGCCTACTGCTTCAAGTACGAACTATATCTCGTCAACGTCAGTGCCAAGGAGACCAGTGAACCGCAAAGGGTATATATCATGCCAGACGATCATGGCGAGCGACCCGCCTTTCGAGCAATCCGATACTTGAGTCCGCACTTCCTCGTTGCTGCAGCTAACCTGCCTAAGCGAAGTGGAGTCGTTATACAGGCATATCGACTGCCCAAAGGAGAGAAGACGGATGCGCGCTTGGCTATCAATGCTAGGATACCAGGGAAGATCTCAGCAACTGCCATGGCTGTTGCTAACTTATCACCTCCTGCTTCACCCTCAGATTCTGTGGGTGATGCGCAGTTCATCATTGCCGTTGCGGCCAACGATTCATCTATTTCACTCTATACCTTGGAACACTCAACAGGTATAGGTGGCACAGTTGATATGCTTGCTAAACTATGGCACCTTTACACACTCAAGGAAACCCACGGAGAAGGAAACATTACGGGGATGGCATTTTCTCATTTCCAAACACCAAAGAACAACCTACGACAGCAGTACATTAAGCTCGCCAGCTCATCTCTCCAAAAGACTGTTGCGGTTCATAGTATCCCCCTGGAGAAGCACATCGATAAGTCTCCCCGCAACAAGAAGGGTCCTCCTCGACCTGTTCGCTATGTCACAGCTATGAAGTCGCGAGACATCTCTTCTTTGGGACTTGGCATTACAATGGCGATATTTATCCTCATCATGGCTCTTATTGCGCAGATTATTCTGGAGCTTTATGGTGGATCCCGCCCGATTTTTGGGATGAAAAGGTTTGTTTCTCCCAACTAGATAGTATCTGTATTATATTCAGTCTTCTTTATGGCCTAATACTCCTTTGCCATTATCATCGAAGCTGCTTGGGAGGCCAGTCTCAAGACCTTCACAAGTAGTAACTTCAATACCGCATCTAAATATTATCACCAACGCTCGAACAGTGGGCTTGCTTCACTTTTTAGCTGAACCCCAAATAGAATCATTCATCTTACTTCTCGATCCGTGTCAAATATAAATATTACTCAACGAGTATACATGTTGGTGATGAGTGTATCTCGTCAGCTGGTTGGATCACGAGGTTCAGGCACCAGCGTGTGATCTTGCCGATGACTCTGATGAGGAGGTTGTTATGTTTCCTTTCCTCGACTTGGTACACTGCGTCTCTTATTGTGTTCAGCATATATGTGTTATTTTTCATGTGTGGTCCTGACTCCTGTTGGGACCTCTTCAGTATATGGCATTGGTAGAGCAGTATCATGCTCTTTTACGTCAACTCAACATCAAATGACTGGGTTTATCCTTAGGACCGGGTTAAGCTCTTCATAACTCTGGTCATAGTCGTCGTCTGTTGACTGGCACTAACATTGATATGCTTTGTGTTGCTATCACCAAGACACATGGGCAGTGTTTTCTTACGTAGCTTTTACTTTCATAACTGGTCTTGTCTTTGTCTTCATCAAGGAAGTCCAGTACAGATGCAGAGAACTTCTATCTTGAATAGGGACGCCGCTAATGGTCCAGTGAAGGATCGGCAAAACATTCAATAGTCTAGGTATTCCACCATTTCTCAAGTCAGCGAGGCCATTTACTATCAAGAGCAAACAACACTATTGGACTACTGCATTCCAGTCGACACACATCTTGACAGCCTCTAAGGGCATTACAGGTCAAGGCAATGCAGTCGTTGACAAAGTCACCCGTCTCGTTGTGTATTAGGGTAGACATCAATATTGTATAAATAGAACAGCCTACGGTACAATCCTCCTTTACACTTGGGTCAACAGCCCGTTGGATACACCGAGCATCGCCATGGATCTGTAGGCAGCATACTGCAGCACCAACACTCGAGCGTTATGACTCTTGGCCGCAAACAGTCCTAGCCTATGAACTGGATTGCTTCAGGCCGTTCAGAACGGCCCAAGCCGATGAGAGCTTCAGCAGTCCAAAGCCCCCAACGTCCACCCTGTACAGTTTTGGAAGTGGGCTGGCTGGTTCAATCCAAGACTAGCCGTCTCACGAAAGACGTAAGCTGATGATTGGTACGACGTGAAGTATGGCTTTACCATGATGAGTCCAAGGTTTGGTCCAAATCCTGTGGCGCCCCCCGGATTGGGGATGTCAAGATCTATCCAACTTGTGGAATCTGTACGATGAGTTGGTTGTGATACTGAATTCTACAAGATCACGATTGGGGCTTGAAAGATGACGCTGTTTCAATGTCAACTTTTATGATATGAGGATCAAAGCGTCGTCCAAGTATTGCATGATGTGCTGCGCTTTTACAAAGTATAGTACAAACATGAAACAAACGGCCTCATCTAGAGCCAACATAGATACGATTATGCACCGACAAAAAGGCCGTTAATATATATAGAAGCCTCTACGCTCAAATATGAGAAAGTCTTGACAAAGAGTGTTTTACTTAGTTACCCCTTTCACGATATTCAAGTTTTTCCCTTGTCGCTCGCCGTGGCTCAATGAGATTGAAAATGGGGTCCATTGACAGATGCTAGCGCTGCAGGGTTGGTCCCTGTCAGAGAACCCTGATTTTCGCTTCCTGGGGGCCCGGCCAGCAATAAATAGCTTTCAACACGTGTGAGAGGCCCGTTCGTTGCGTAAAACATCGTCGTAGCGTTGTTCTGCCTCTTTTTGTTTCTTTTTTATCTGCTGTTGAAGAGATTGACTTGAATCATGAGCATGCGTTTGGATGGAACTTGCAAGACGCAGCGCGACAAAAGAGGAAAAGCAAACACTACCAAACAGACATGGATCGGATTCAGGCCGGCCCTGACTTGGCTGCCCCTGTCTATACAGTATAGAAGGGGTTTGGAGTTCTATCCACATTCCAGAGGCTCCCGGTTAGCTGGGTCGATCGTTGGCATGCAATTACCGTCTTGTTGTATTGTTCATGATAGCATCCCCTTTATTCAAGGACAATGCCTAGGATTGATCACTCTTAATGCTCACATTATGATATAGTAAAAACTCCTGAGTTCAAGACTCAAAGAACAAACGCCAGGGGCAGCCATATTGCCGAATACATACCGTAGCAGTTGGCTGACGTGATCGACTCGGCATTCATGGTCTATCGTGACTCGACCACCATCTCGGGTCTGAATCTGACCACCTAGGCCACCGCTGTGAGATCTGACATTTGCCTTGCTTTCAGCAGGCGAGTTCATCTCGTCGAGGCAAGGGGAAGGGTGAGGAAATATTTGGGGACAATAGCTCCAAAAGCCCCCAAGCGCCAAACGGGTTCGTCCCTGTCTAGGAGCGGGCTAGACCATGAACTATTCCGTCTGCGGAGGACGCCAGTTGATCGGGACGGTTCGTAGGGTAACTACCGGCGAGTCAAGAATTTTACGGATAAGTTAAGTGTGTAGCTACACAGCTGTACGATGTTCAGTTTTGAGTCGTTGATCTCACAAGAGCTGAAAGTACATAGGTAGGTATGGTATCTTGAATAAGCCCGCCCAGGTCAAAAAACTCGTACAGTATCATGAACCTGGTCCAATGTCAAAGCGCACGGCACAGGCTGAATGAGTGAGAGTGAGTCTGCAGGGGAACGGCTGCAGTGAGACATACATAGGGACGCACGCAAGCCAGGCAGCGGCTTGCTTGAAACCGAGCCGAGGTGGTACAAATGGTGGGTGAGGCAACCTTTAAGAGCAGCATGTGGTGGGATTACGAGAAGGTATCTCGTGGTATTGATCTCTAGAACTGATACTGCAGAGGAAAGAGAAGCGTTTCATGCCAGGAAACGAATCCTCTGGAATAGACTTTCACGTCGTCTCGATTTGGGGAAAATGGTGGGGTTGTCAGATCTTCAGCCACATGCTGCTGAGCGGGAGCTAAAGCGGATCGTCGCTGGGCAGTGAAGAATAGAGAGGGAAAAAAAGAAAAGAGATTAAGGAAAAGCCTGGTTTTGCGCCTTGTGTCACTGTAAATCATTATACGAAAGGTGAATCATACCAAGAAATGGGAGAGCAGTTCAGCCAGTGAGTGAGTGTCGTGTCAAGGTGCTCAATACTCACATTGATAAGTTATTATCTGACATCGGTCACTTCTAAGTTGATCGACGGCACTTGTCAGGTCATGCGAGTCGTGCTGAGCAATGTGAAAGGACATGTCGCTCCGCGAGTTGTGACTGGATATTGGAGCTGAGTGCCGTTTGGGTGGACGCGAGTATTATATGATGAACAAACACGGCGACAAACATCGAATCGCGAGTGTGGATGCTTAAAGTACAGTACATGCGAGTGCTCATCAAAAGCTCAACAAGAATAGCCAAGATCTCTTGTCGAAATTGGCTGTTCGTCTTGGCAGCGTCTGTGGGAGGATGGTGATGCGTTGAATGCAGGGTAGATGGATGACCTTCACATTGCTTTGCTTTACTCTGCTCTGCCTTTAGTTTAGTTTCGGTACCTTGCAGCATACTCTGTGCCCCTTTCATAATACCCGCCGGTGCATTCATTCCTATTGGATGGTTGAGCCATCAGCAAGAAGACAGTGTTGAACAAATCTGGGTTTGTGTAGAGACAGGACCAGCTGATAGGAGTCCCGGGTGATGTGTGTCTCGGGAGATGCAGCTGGATCATATGCTTGACGGGATGGTTCATCAGCTGGCGCTAAGATGCAGTTGGAGGGGGGGAATCACTTGCGAATAAAAAGGAAAAAGAGAGAGGAGAAGAAAAAAGAAAACAATTCGGCGAATTTAAAGAACCTGCATGTAAATTACTATCAATTTCCTTCAACTCATATCAACGCCTCAGTCACTACTGCAGACTATAACATAACTCACGAATATATCTGGAGCTGAAATCCTCCGGAGATACGATACGCCACCAACGGTTGGAGCAGGATCATAAGCGGGACGATCGAGAATCCCAATTCGGATCTCGTCGGTCTGGGTCTCGAGGGCCCCCCAGGTCAAGCCAAGCCATACATACAGATATGCCAGGGTCCGGGCGATTTTAGAATTCGACGCTACCAGAGTTTTTTCCATCTTGATGGTCAGCAAGACAAGACATAATTTAAAATTATTGGAGAGGCAAAAAAAAAAACATCAAGCAACGAGATCCATCCAGGTGGTGCGCTGACTGACCCTGCTGAGGGGGAAGCGAAAAGAGAGAGGCACGACGGGACGAGGGTTGAGCGAGGATGATGAGATGAGATCAGAGATCCACATTCGGTGGTGCTCAAGCGGTGCAATTGGAGTTGGAGTGTTGATGAGTGTATGTATGTATGTACATACATACTTGATTTGAAATGGAGGATGCATGCTGTGAGTGAGTGAATGGGTGAGCGAGTTGGGCAGGGCTGATATACCCAACTCTTCTCTTGGGGTAGAGTGGATGACAGCCTACTATATCTATCAACACCAAGACATTGTTTTCAGTAAGTGATACCTAGAACGATAACAGACCACATCGACAGATATACCCATCACCACCACAATATCAGACAACATCACCAATAACAACAACAATCAGTCAGAACTGACTGACTGAACAAGAATGGAGATCAAAGAGGACCCTCAAAGGCCCTGGCTTTCTTTCTTCATCTGGTCAGCCAATCGACCTGAAGCTAAAGCGGTGGGACTAAGCCCAGCTGGGGGCCGCCATCTTCCATGAAGGGTAATGGTGAATGGTGAATGGTGGTGACGGCATTGAGCCAGCCTGACCGGGGGGACACCACCCTCCCCACCACTCTTTGATTCTCCCAGCCAGGGTCGAGTTTTTTCTTCTGTGATTTTATAAGGTCTATTCATCCAATGTTTACATCTAACAACTAAACTAGATCGCCGATTTATAAAAGATCATCTAGTAAAACAACCGCCAGCCGTTAGTGCTCGTGGGTACGGGATCGTTAATACCTGAGCGCGCCTCCAAAAAGGTGTGAGCGGACGGGGGTCCTCCCAGATGAACATGGATTTGGACTTGGACATGTGCAGGGGCAGGGATGGAGCAGCATAGCATGCCCACGGCTCCCCGGTGAGGCGACCAAGGGCGACAAGAGAAGGGAAGAGTTGAGAAGGATGGGATATCTTTTCAAGTCGAGAGGAGTGTTTGATAAGGTTTGGGATAGATTTATGTTTCATGTCGGCACATGCATACTTTTTATAGACAGTCAAGAAACAATATTTCAACCTCATTGTTAGGCAGACAACAATGACTTGCTGATGCTCAGTCAGTCAGAGAGAGAGGGAGAGGGAGTGTGTGTGACGATGACATCCCGGGCCTCGTGGCACCTCCGCATCCAACCTCTTTCCAAGGAACCATACCAAGGTACTGAGGATATATTTTTATAGTGATAAATTACCATGAACGCCTTATAAGTATCTGGAAACAATAATATACCCAAGGAGCTATCTGGTTTATGCTGCTTGGAGCTCATGTTTCGGACTGGAACATGTCTTTTGACGGTGTGTGTCGTTGATGTGGTGGAGTTTGGACTCTCGAGATTCCTTGACAACAACGGGTCCCCTTATTCTTCACCCCCATGGTTTGAATCTGCAAACCTCCACTACTATGGATTCTGGAATACGTAGAACATTGCGCATTCAATGCCTAGGTAGTCCAACCAACAATCATGAACTCCTATTCTCCTGCGACTCATTGCCTCTTTAACTTGACCAAAAGTCGCACCATATTCTGCTGAGGTGACGGCGGATGATCCACGAGCCAAGGCCAGTCAGTGACTGACAGCCCACCACCACCACCATGACCACAACCTACTGTACCTCCTGCAAGTAGAAGTGGAAGTGGAAGTCTTCCATACATTGCCTCGGGTGGGCCGTTTCTGCCATGCATTTCATACATCCCGCTGCAGCCTGTTCAAAGTGTACATACATACAGTGATTGACCAACAACATGGACCATCGGTTGAAATGCGTCTTGCTATACAAAAGACATGACAATGTGGTCTAGGACTGGGACAGAACAAATGGAAGCCGTCTGCCATGCCATGCCATGCCATGCTGGCGCCCTCAATGTACCCAGTACCGTCCGTACCTGGGCGCCCTCATAATTCCCCAACCAGACTAGGGGAACAGGGATGTCTGCCCTTTTCAAACAACCCAGGACTCTCCTCTCCTCTGCTTTTTCATTCTCTCTCTCTCCGACTCGACGGGGGGACTCGGGGCCAATCAATGAGAGACAATGATGGAGACTCTTTGAGTGTGTATGTGTGTGTCTATGTACATATTATGTGTGTCACCTTTGTCTCCAATGCTTTGTCGCAGGTTCGACAGACGACGTCTCTGATCTTGTCTTGTCTGGCAGACCTACCCCACTGATGTACGCTACATCCTGGACAGCACCATGTTTGGCGATATAAGGTTGATCAACGCTCAGAGAGTTTTACGAAATGAAAAAAGAACAGCTGGGCAATGCCGTGTTTCCATAATTAAGCGTTGTTGTCAACGCTCTGTTTCCCTCCTGCCAGACCGTGCACTCACTAGAGATCAGGGTTGACACTCTGATTCTCGGTGCCATTTGTTTCAACTGTCGCCAATCCCAGACGCGGTTGTTATCCATGGGGTATGTACCGAGAGACAACTCACACACAAAAGAGAAGAGAAGGGAGTTTCCCCCCGATTTTGGAGAAATCATTCTAGCGGACGTCTAACGATGGGGAGACGCCCATTAGCTCATGCGACCACCGCCTCAACTTTGATGGATATGGGATAGATGGAGGGAGGGAGGGGGGAGGGGGTCGCCACAGAAAACCTACATGCCACACTGGGCTGAACATCTGTGAAACGGACAGACGTTTAAGGGAAATAGGCAAAGTCTTGTAAGCTGAGAATACTGCAGACCTAACTGTAGCTGAGAATGCGGCGACTGGTAGCCACACAGGTTCCCAAGGATGATTCATATGTATGGCGATATGGTTACGTACCTGGACGTGTTTTCTGTAGCTACCTGTCCTTGGACGATGCCATCTCCAGTCAAGGCTGTGCTCGCAGCTTGCGTTGTGAGATTTCCCTTCAAGCCTCAGGGTTCTTCTCTCGAGACGGTCAGGTACAGGTACTGGTACTGGTACTGGACACCAACGGGACCAATCCAACTGAGGGTTAGCCTCCCTCTAGGCTCAGGCCCAGGCGCCCTGCCGACGCTTGTCCATGCCCCCCGTCCGTCGTCTCTTGTTGGCTCTAGTGCGACTCTGCTTTATCCACCATGACCTTGGAAGTCCCATGGACCTCTTTGTCGACGTGGTGAGCTCCTCTCGAATTGTCTTTTTAGAGAGAAAGAACCAGAGAGAAAGAGGGAGGGAGAGAGAGCCCATGTTTGAAACATTTGGTGACCGGATGGCGATCTACAGTTGGTGCACAGGGTTTGGGTTCGGGGGGGATCAGTTAGAGTTTGACAGTTTACACTGGGGGATTCGTGCCTGGAATTACACTTTTTGCAGTGCCGGTACAGTGCTGTTCATGGTTGATGGTCCCTTGGAAGCAGGCCCGGCCTTGTTGATACATACAGTACCGTGGTGGATATGGAGGTCCCATGGATCAATCACTCACTCCCGTCAGTGATAAGCATCCACCCCGAAAAAGGGAACAAAGTGTCTGTATCGTCACACGGCGCGACGCTCTCATGTATGCCCTTTCTGATTCCTCAGTCACTACATACCTTTGGTGGTTTGATTTGACTGTACCAGGCTCTAAAGCATGGAGTATGTATACAAGTATTATCACAGACCAAAGCATTGTCTGTAGTTGATCCATAAAAGCGAATGAATGGGCTCCAACTCGGCAGTCGCCCTGACCCTGCTGCCCACCCAAGTTAGCTCTGCCAGCCTATCAAATTTACACTAGATTGCAGAGTGGATGGCAGCCGTGAAAGTATCGGGTACAAGCCTCTAGCCTGCCCGGCCTTGACCATCCATGACCTCGACCTACCAGGGTGCTCTCCCAAATTCCACACCACAGGCATTCTCTCTAGTACCCATTATACTTGGAACCCCCAACTCGAGGCGCTTGCGACCTTTTTCACCAAAACAACACCAACCTAACCGTTGACCAACACCGCCCTGGGTCGACCGGTGACTTCAACTGTGACTGTTACTCTTCCCAGAATTTTACTCAAGGTTTTTATTTGAAAACGGTCCATCTTAGCGATTCTTCTTCTTTTTGATCGACGTTTTATTTGGTTACTCTGCATTTCCTAGACCATCACCATCTCGACCTACCGCGAGTCGAGTCGAGTCGACCGATCCCCGTCCACTATCGACCTACAAACTCAGCCAGCTCTGCTCTCGACGATATTGGTTGACTGAATCACAACGTCCATTCGACAGTTTTCCACCGCCTTTATCTGTCTACAACAAAAGCTTAAATTCAGTTCGTTAATACATACTTTACGACCGCAACTTAACCTTCGCGACATCACAAATTCGAACCGATTTTGGCTACTGACGACGCGGCACTCTTCGACGATAAACCAGACTCGAGTACATTGCGACACGCGTAACTACTTGATTTTGAGCATTTTCAAGGGTGAACTGCCTCGTTGCACAAACGACCGCCTTTTTATGGATCGCCTTGTGTTTGACTAGGCACATTGACGCATCTTTCCGCCTCGTTGTCCATCAACGTCTGTCAACGTTCTCCCACCGACATATCTTTGCACCGCCTCATCTACCTTGCGTGTATTTCGATTCGGTGATCAACTCGCTGCTTGAATCTTGGCTCACTCTTTTTCTTCAACCACGAAACTATCTTCTCGAGAAACAACCGTCACTCACCAGACTGGGTCTTGTTCCGACAACTTTAAAGCGGCCATGGCGGCCAACATGCAGCACATGTCTGGGGCCGGCCAGATGATGCAGCAGCAAATGCGAAAGCCGACCAATAATCAGCTGCAACAGATAGTTTATCAAAACCTTGTTCAGCACACACAGCCTTTTACTGGAATATGCTGGCAAGCCAATGTTGCTATCTCTGATCGCATGGGTAAGACCATGAACCTGTAGGTTTTCCCTCTTACCTCAAAGTTTTTTTCTGTGACGTCCACTAACTATATGGCAGGATCGCAAACATTTCACTGGCCATGAACGGAGGGGATTTTATGAAAGGCGCAGAATGGGGTTGTAACTTTGAACGCGAGGCTTTCCACAAATCAGCTACAAAGGTAGGCTTGCCGACTCCGTGCCCCCTCTTTCTAATCTCATCTTTATTTTTCCTCTCCTTCTTTTTTCTCATCTTTATTCCCCTCCGAACATTATATTAACAACCACCCTAGGAAGCTTATGACCAGGAGATGGGCAATAAGATCCTTGAGTTCTTCAAGCGTCGACAAGCCAACGAGCCCAGCATTCAGAACAGCATCAACGCCAACGCACAGGCCCAAGCTGTCCAAGCTCAAGCACAAGCACAAGCACAAGCAATGATGAACATGCAAATGGGACGCGGCATGGGCCAAGGCCCTCAGCAGGGCTTCCAGTCTATCCAGCACCCGATGCAAGGTGGTCAAATGGGCCAAGGACAGCAACAGCTGCCCATGGGCAATGGAATGAATATGGCTATGGCTAATCAAGCCGGTCGTGGTATGGGCCCAGGCCAGCAAATGGTAGGAATGGCTGCACAGAACCGAGCTCAACAACAAGCTCCATTCCCCCAGGAGATGGCGCGACTTTCACAACAAGATAGAGTTAAGGTTTCAGAACTCGCGACAAAAATGTTTAACACTGCATCGGAACAGCAGAAACAAACCACTCGCGCACAGCTTACCCAAAGGCTGACCCAAACACAAGCGAGGGAACTTCAAGCTCAGGGTAAAGATCCTCTGATGTGGTTTTATCAAAACCAGGCCTTTCAGGTCCTGAAAACGAATATGAATAGGATACAGGGCCAGCAGCAGCAACAGGGGATGGCCCAAAATGCCAACAATAACCAGGCACCCATGATGCAACAGCAGGCAAGCCAGCAGTCTCTTCATCAGCAGCAGCAAGGGATCCAACAAGGGCAACAGCAACATGGCATGATGAACGGAAACCAAGGCGGGAACGACTTTGGCTCTTTTACTCCCAACATGGAGAGCATCAAGGACCAGCAGATGAACGGTCTGATGGCTCAGCAAGCCGGTCAGATGGTGGTACCTGCCAGTGCAGCACAGAACCGTAACCCCACGCCTCAGCCCATGGGCCAGAACGGAGCGAATCAACAAGGCCCCAACCAAGGCCCTCGACCGCCCCAGCAGCAGCAACCTCAGCAGAACATGAACCTTCAACAGATGAAGATGAATCAAGTGTCTCAGCAGTCCCAAGCACAGCTCCAAGCCCAGCAGATGAAGCAGATGCAAAGTCAAGGGATGGGTGGAAACATGCAGCCTTCACAAAGTCCTGCCATGAACACGCTTAACACGCCTGTTTCTCGGCCGGGCAACAACATGAACCAGGCAGCAGGCCAGGGAGGTGTCCAGTTTGGTGATCAGCGATTCAACCAAGGAGCCCAGCGACCCAACAACCAGACATTCCAGAATATGCTGGCCAGTCTACCACAAGAGCAACGCGCTATGGTGAGCGGTCTGACTCCTGACAAGTTAAACGAGGTGATGCAACGGTGGCAGACCAAGCGTCAGGAGCAAATAGCACTGAATGGTGGACATAACACTCCAGGGCAAATGGCGAACCGTCCCCCAAACCAGATGGCCCAGATGAACCACAACATGGGCAATCAAATGCCGGTCAGCATGCAACAACCACAGAATGGTGTGCCTATCGGTAGCAACCCGGCGCAACTTCGGATGGGTCCTAACCAGCAGGTGGCCATGATGGATTCGATGGAGCTGCCTCCTCAAGTTCTCAATCAGCTCCAGACTCAGATTCCCCCAGAGATCAAGAAATGGGGACCGCTTAAGCTCTGGCTGCAACAGAATAACACTCCCCAGCAACTTAGGACGCAGCTGGCAGCGGTTCAGCAGAGGCAATTCTCGCTTGCTCTTCAGCGACGAGCTACCATGATATCACAACAACAACAACAGCAACAGGGACAGCAAGGGCAGCAATTCTCTCAACAACAAGGGCAGCAACCTCAGCAGCCTGGCCCAAACAATGCTGGCCCTGGCATGCAAGCGACAAATGGACCTGGACCTAATCCTCTGCAGGCAGCGGCAGCACGCCCGCAGATGGCCGCCCATAACATACCAGCTCATATTCTTCAGGTCTCTCAACACGACCTTGCACAGGTTAGGAACAATCGACCCCAACTGGCCCAGATGCCAGATGAACAGTTGCGCAATATGGTTATCCAGATGAAGAAGAATAGCTGGATGCAACAGCAGCAGCAGATGCGAAACCAGGCTCAGGTGGTGGCTCGTAACCAGCAAGGTCCAGGTCAAGGTCAAGGTCAAGGTCAAGGCCAGCCAGGTGTGCAGAACCAGATGGTTGTGCCCCAAGCCCCAATGCAACTCCAGCAACCGCCCCAACCCAACCAGCCCAACCAGGTGCCCCAGCCTCAGCCCCAGCCCCAGAACATGCCAGGAGGAAACGCAATGGGACAGAATGTCACTGCTCAACAAACGAACCAGAAGCAACCAGCCGTTGCTCCAGAGCAGACTCGAGGTGCTCGAACACAACCCCCTAACAACCGACCTCAGCCTCCAAACCCATCGCCAGCCTCTGCCCCAAAGAACCTCAAGCGTCCAAGCAATGACGACACCATCGACGTACCCGAAGCTGCGAAAGCTGTACCCGTGAGACCTGCGTCGCAGCCTAACCAACCACCACAGCAGGCTCAGGGGCCAAGGCTGTTGAACGCTCAGCAACTCGCAGCGCTGACGCCGGAGCAGCGAGCCAAGTATGAGCAGGTGATGAAGTCGCAGATGGGCACGGCAACCCAGACAGCAGCTCAGACGGCAGCCCAGGCCGAGATTATGGCACGGCTCAGGACGCTCGGACAGGAAGAGCAGCGGCAATCCATGCGAGAAAGCCATCCCGATATTCCTATGACACGGGAGGAATACCAAGAGACGGCTAACAAACTTCTACGAATCACGGTCGATATGGGCAAGATCGGTCGTGGTTTGAGCAAGTGGTACGGCCTCACGCGTGATGATCAACGCGCCAAAAGCTTCTTCCGATTTGTAAGTTCATACCCAGTTGTTCTTCGGATGACATGTGCTAACTTAACTCAGCGATGGAGGATCTTGAAGCAGTTCTCGGATGGCGAGAAGATGTCGACACTCAAACCCGCATTCTCGATAAATGGCTCAGATATTGACAAAGGTCGATCTAGTATGGAGACCATGGCCCTCGATCTGGCTAATAACTTTAATAACTTCCGCAACCGAATGCCTAACAAGCAGGGCACACCTCATGCTCAGAACGCCCAACCTGGCCAAGCTGCCCTTGTCCAACAACAACAGCCATTACCTCCTCAGCAGCAGCAACATCAGCCCTCCCAGCCTCAACAAGCGCAAGGAGGACACGAGAATCTCCGCAGGAACTCACAAGCTCAAGCCGCTGCTCCAAAGGGAGGCGACAAGGCTCCACAGGCCCCGACCACCTTTGAGCCGCCTTTCAAGATCGGCGCCCCTTCTCCTCATGGCAATCCAACATACGTTGCAAAGCCAAAGGAACTCCACCTGCAGCTGCCTCCGGCTCGCAAGAAGCAGAAGACTACTGGACAGACACCCCAGGGTGCTACCCCTTCGCCTCAAATCAGCAAGAAGGGATCTCCCGAACTCCGAAGGGCGGCCGAGCCCCAAGCGGCCTCCAAGCCAGTTCTCCTCTGCAAAGAACGTGAATGCGAGTTTTCAACCACTGGATATAGCACCGAGCAAGCTCTGCAGCAGCATATCTACGAGGAGCACACGAAACCACGGGAGGATCCTTTGAAGTTTGCTCAAGAGAACTTGGCCTTGGCCCTAGGACTTGAGCCTGATGGCTCTGCCAAGAGGAACCAGGGTGCTGAGGCGGCCACGATGAGTTTGACCAATTCGAAGCAAGGACAGACTCCAGTTACCATGGCAGCCACTCCCGTGTCTACTACTGATGCGGGCATGAAGCGCACGGCCAGCGGTATGGGCAAACCTCAAGACAAGACTGGTGTCAAGGCTGGTACCACTTCTAAACTCGTGGATGTCAAGGCAGGCGAGAACACTGCTGTTGATCCTTGGGCCAATGCCACAATTGACACTGAGATGCTGGTGAACAACCTGGGTGTCGAGCGCGGATACGGATTCTACGATAACCCATACTACGACCTTAACGCTCTCAGCTACTTGACACCCAGAGACACTCCCGACTCGGTCAAGGACACTGGCAGCAGCGAGCCCAACAGTGAAGTCTCAAACGAACCAACCCTAGAAGTTAACATCGACTGGCACAACATGGACACTGACATGCTTCTCGACATGACGAATAATATGGACGGAAGTGGCATTGATCCAGCATCTTTATTCGACCCACCAGCGCTGCGAGAACCGGACTGGGACGACGTGAAGATTGACTTTTCAAAACCCTTCCAATTCGATACTAGCCAGCACTACTACATGGCTACCTCATAATACCCGAAGCCGTTGAACGGCACGATACAGGAGGCGATCTGATTGCCTCGAGACGATACTCTGGACCGGCGTTTGGGAGCCCGGGGCCCAGGAGATATGTCCCAACCATTGTGATATATTTCATTTCACTACCACATCTGGGAGTGGTTTTGTTATTTGCGTTTTGTTTTGGAAAGCAGTATAGGCACGTTGAGGCCGGGCGACGGCAGTAAAAGGCGGACAGGGTTGAAAACATCATGGCGGGCGCTTTGTTCTGGACCAAGGATGACAGGCAGGCAGGCAGTGATTTGGCAGAGGATAAACAGGAGTTCTGATTGGCAGGAGACTTTGTTTGTAATGCGTGATGCTTGTTTGACGACAATTTTCGGAGCGTCTTGTGGTTGTCTCGGTTTAGTTGAAGCTATCAGATGCTTCTATTTGCAATGTCGGAATTAGTGGCTAGGAGACTCATGAGATCCATAGACATGGACTCTGAGTAAATGATACCCAGCGTTTTGCTACATTGGCAGTAATATGTGTGAGTGTGTGTGTGTGTGGTGAGAGCATGTGTGTTGGTTCAAGTTCAGCTCTAACTATGTACTATACCGAGGTCCAGGTCCAGACCCAGGTCTAAGGTAAGGTAAGGAAGGTCTGGCCAACTCCCCCGTTCCTGCATCCGGCCCGCGACGGGAATCATGCCCCACAAGGCACGCGCCTCCCCGTCTCCGGAAGTACAGCCGCTAGTCCCGGTTCGGAGTAGAACCAATACGACACGCGAGTCTGCAGTGTTGACGGCCGGGGAAGGTTATGTAAGCCAAGCTAGACCGAATGGGGAAAGAAGTAAATATTGGCGAGGCTGGCTGAGATTTGAGACAGGGATATAGATAACTATTGCGTTCGTTGCGCGACCGTGTCAGAGGGTTGGGGGTTGTAGACGTGACGTGAGAGGCTCCATATTCATAGGTAAATGTTCTGGGGAGGTCTCTAGTAATGGTAATGTAGAATATGGTATTGAGAAAGAATTAATGAGTAGCGTAATAAAAAGAAACATTTGTAGAAATAACATGTTTCAAAGTGTTTATAAAATACTGTCTTGTATATTATTTTGTTGTCGTGTCTCGTTGACCAGGAACGACGCCATTAAAGATTAGATTCCTCCCCGAAAAAAAAAGCCACCACACACCCCGCCTTATCTTATCAGCCCGCGTTCCCTTAACAAAACCAACCATGACTTTACTTATCCCATCTATCTATCTCCCACTAACACGCTCCAACACGCGAAAGTCTACAAACCGTTTCTATACTTCCCAAGCTTTATTTTTCTTTTTATACTTTCTGCAACGTTGCCGCGCATATATAAACACACCGTCGCTTGCAATGGAGAACCCGACTACTTCATCGGCTACATCATCACCTACGAAGCGACGCGCCCTCGCTCCCTTGGATGCCAACGCGCTTGCTGCTCCAAAGAGTCTGTTTAAGACTGCGCTGGGTCATAGTCCTGTAAAGATGGCTGTTGAGGGGAGGAAGAGGTTGCTTGATATCGAGGGCAGCGCGCCCGTGGCTAAGAAGGCGTGTCTGGGACGTGATGAGGTATGTTACACTTCTTTTCAAGATATCATGTATTCATGGCTAACAATTATACTACAGGACGCGTCTGAGAGAAGTGCCAGTCCGGAAGTCAGCTCCGTCTTTGACACGTCTGCCAACGACAATTCATGGGCTACGACCACAAGCGAACATGATACGGCCGCAGCTCCTACGACAGAACAAACCACACATCAACCCACAACACTAACACGACAACAAATAAGACAAGTATGTTAAAACAATACACTTCCCGCTCACCCATCATGAATACTAACAACAGACCAGAGAGCCGAAACACTCCGTCTCCGTCTATCCCTCGCAAACTACAAAGTCCGCACCGGCCAGACCACCGTGCCCCTCTCTGAGCTCCAGCAACGACCACTACCCCGCGAGTCACCGCGCGCAGTCCGCGTACAGAGTCCCGAGTCAACCGGCGCGTCGAACCAAGAGGAAGAGACACGGTCGCGAAGAGATTCGATAGATTCGCAGCAGACGGAGATCATGGAGGAAGAAGACGAGGAGCAAAGTTGACGAGGTTAATGGATATATAAAAAGGAAAGATGGGATGGTGTTGGGGAGTTAATTCATGGCATTCATAATTTATGAGCGGAGCATGTGAATGAAGCGAGGATATCACCAATGGGAGAAGGGTTTTTGTTTGGAAAGCATTATTTGTTTGAATGATTATGGGCGGTAGTGAGACATGAATGTGTTCTCATCTGGATAGGAATTATCAGAGATATCCGACGGCGTTATATGGGAGTTATAAAGGCATGGACTGGGGTTGCAATACCTGGATATGTTCAATTTCATCGGGGCATATCCGCCATATAACTGGGTTTCAGTAATGGATTGACATTGCTCATCTTATCAAGCAAAAATATATACATGTGAGATCACGTCCAACCCTGATAGTCTATCCTCGCTCAACTGCAGCAACATATAAGTCACCATAAGAGCTCCACTTCTAAAGTTTAATCAATGAGAATCTTGGGCTCCAAAGATCCATAGTTCTCAAAGAACCCCTTAAACAGTCGGATACCATACGCCACATCCGCTGTGCCTCCCGTCTCACGAATGCTGTGCATGCTGAGCTGCGGGTTACCGAGGTCTAGAGTTCGCATGCCCAGGGCCGCAGCAAGACCAGGTCCGATGGTGCTACCACAGGGCGAATCGTTGCGGACAACAAAGAGCTGAAGAGGAACGCCGGCTGTGCGAGCGCACTCCTGGAGGAGGACGATGCCTGGGGAGTTGGTAGCATAGCGTTGGTTGGCGTTGATCTTGATGACAGTGCCGCCGTTCATGCTTGGCTGATGCGACGACTCGTATTTGCCGGCGTAGTTGGGATGCACAGAGTGGGCCATATCAGCAGATACGAGGAACGATCGTGATAGAGTCTGTTCGTATGCTGTAGCCTCCTCGCCCTCGTGATGGACCGCCTCATAGCTACCTTCGCTAGAGGCATATTTGTTTCCAGGCAGAACAGACAGGCGGCGGAGAACGGATGGCAACAGATTGGAGTTAGCACCCTGTGCTGAGGTTGAGCCAATCTCTTCGTGATCAAAGCAGACGGTCAATCGGATAGTGCTATCTTCCTCGAGCGAGGACTCATCCTTGACGGACTCGATGAGTCCCTCTACTGAGCAGTACGTCATACCAAGGTTATCGAGACGAGGAGAAAAGATAAACTCGTCGCTAAGGCCACCAATGCATGACTTTTGAGTATCGTAGAGAATCAGT
This sequence comes from Fusarium verrucosum, assembly GCA_013623715.1. Classification (NCBI taxonomy): domain Eukaryota; kingdom Fungi; phylum Ascomycota; class Sordariomycetes; order Hypocreales; family Nectriaceae; genus Fusarium; species Fusarium verrucosum. Next base: position 33,815 of record JABFFJ010000226.1, read on the forward strand.
TCAAAGTCTACAATCGCGGAAACCTCGACTCCAGCCTCCGCTGCAATAACGTCAAGGACTTGAGGGTGGTGTCTCTCAGTCATGACCTTTAGAGGTCTGAACTCCTCATCTTCCTCACTCTCAGCCTTTGGCTCCTCAGGCTTCTCCTCTTTAGCGCCCTTGTTCAATTCAGCTTGGACAAGTCCTGCGATAGGGAAAAGTTCGGTCTCCTTGTTGGGATCAAAGTTGGTCTGTCGGTGGAGATGGATGGCGAGGGTTGGGATTCTTATCAAAGGCTTGTCGACCTTGACAAGTTTCTGAACAAAGTTGTCGCCCTCCTTAACCAGGACACGGCCGGCAATACTCAAGTCGCGATCGAACCATGAGGTCCAGATACCACCACCGTATGTCTCAACACCAATTTGGAGGAAGCCGACATTGGTCTTCTTGGAAACGGGCTTCAGTCGAAGGCAAGGAGAATCGGTATGAGCGCCAACGATAGCGACAGGGTTACCGGGGCGCCACTTGCGGCCGATGGTGAAAGCGACGATGGTCGAAGCATTGCGAGTAAGGTAGTATTTGCCGCCGGGGCGGAGGGTAGAAGCCCAAGAGTCGCGCTCGCGGATGAGCTTGAAACCGGCCTTTTCGAAGCGAGCGGAGGCAGATTGAACGGCGTGATAAGCTGCAAAGGTTAGGTCCTAGAATTATAGAAGAAGTGCTATGGGTATAACCAACGGGTTGGCGACTCATTGACAAAGTCAACAAAGTCGAGAGCTTCCTGAGGAGGTGCCATGATGGGCAACGAAGTCGAGAATGAAGTTGCGAATAGAGACAGGCGCGGGGTATTCGTGGTCTTAGACAATACACGGCGTTGAGAGAGACGCAAGAAAGCGAGCATCTGATGGGGGAGAAAGATAATGAAAGGTCAAGGAAGCGGTGACTAAATAAGGTAAAGTTAAGAGATCAACGTTGTCGTTTTAAAACAGGTCATGTGGTTGGTTGGCGGGAAACGGGCAGCTGCATTCAGAGGTCAACCTGCCGCATTGATACTGACTGATGGCTACTGGTCGAAGCGGGGCTTATCTTATCAGTGCATGATCAACCCAATACGGAAGTACTACGTGAATCATGACAAAAACGCAAAGTCACTTAAGAGAAGCATTTTAAATTCCAGGTGTTTTAACTTCTCAGTCATAAAAATTATATAAGTCTCGATGTCCTGATGTGTAGTGGGGGTTCATCCTCATTGGGCAGGTTTCATGCAGGCTGCGCTGTATGACAGGACACAGAGTCACATCTGCCATCCCAAGCCATACCCTCCAAGCCAGTTGAAATGGTTGACAATATGCCAAAAGATACACTTTCAAAGGAGGCTGACCAATTAAGATGGACGATTGATACAGTACTAAGCTTATAAACTTTGTTATTTATACGGTTTGTACTAGGACACCAAGTCCTTGAACGCTTTTCTCCTCCACACTCTCCACTTACACGGCCTGTATGTATGCCATGCCTCCTATCCATACCAGTCTGAAATCCTTCAATAACTTATCTAAAGCTCAATGACTGACATTTGTGTCGCCAGAGCTACATGGTATCCAATTCTATTAAACCCAGCCACAAACATGAGGGAATCAAAATCAAAACCAACCACCACATCGCTATTCGCTATACAAAGGAAACACTTCTAACCGGGGGACCAATTTCCCGGCGAGACGAGAGGGACAAAGACTCAAAGCTGTGGGGCTTTCAGTCGTGAGTGAGCTGGCAACTGACTTGAATGCTTAGCTGTTGCTGGCAGAACTAGAAGACACGCCCTTCTCAGTCTGTGAGACGGCATTGGTGACCTGGGGCTTGTTAAACACGAGTCCAGGGCCCCAGAAGAGAGCAATAGCAGCAAGGACGATGACAACACCCTCAAGGATGATAAAAGGGATCTCGTGCTTAATCAGATCACCATCGTAACCGTCGCGGAGCTCAGCAACACGGAAGATGCATCGAGTGAGGATAAGGATGATGGCAGCAGAGAGACCAGAAAAGAAAGCAATCTCGCGCCAGGTGAAAGACTTTGCCTGGCTGGATCGCACGTATCGGATCATGTAGTCGGAGAAGGCGGCAATGAAGGCAGCGAGGATGATGACCTGGAGGATAAGACCAGCCATCGAGACATCGACACCAACGTCGCTGTTGTCATCACTAGTGGACATGGCACCACCAGCGGCCTGGAGGACAAGGCAGACAATATCAAAGGGGATGAAGATCCAGTAGAAAAGCTCAGGCTTGAATCGAGAATGCTCGGGAGAGAAGTAGTTGATGGCCTTGGAGAGGGTGACGTAGATGGAAGCGGTATAGAAGACGGGAGCGACCGTGAGACAGACTGCAGAAGGTGGTCAGCTTGTGATGGTGAAGTAGAGGAGTTTGTTCAGGACTTACCAATTTGGATCATGAAGGCATTGAAAGAGAAGGGGTTGTACCACATCATGATACGGCCGACATAACCAATAATCTCAGATAAGCAGCCCAGAAGCATACCAGTCATGAAGCCCCAGCTCTTCCATCGGAAGCCAAGGTATGCATGGACGAGACCAATGAGACTGAAGAGAACGACAAAGACAATATTGGCAGCCAACGAAGGTCTGTAGCCGTAGAGACTCCAGTCAATAGGGCAGTCGTCGAGATTGCAGGGCGAGTCGGAGCCGAAGGCGTTGTCGGGACGAACGGTATACTTGTAAGTCATTTTGCTGTTGGTAGTCGATATAGTAGAGGAAGCGAGTGTGAATATGTATTGAAAGACAGTCAAATACAAGTAAGCTTATGGTTGAGCTTTGTGATGATGGGAGATACGAGATAAGATTGTATGAATGGTGATGCTGATGTATGAATAGATTTGTAGAGGGATGATGGGGGTTGATATAGACATGATGGAAGAGATTATCTATTATGTAGTTTGTATTGATGGCTATGACAACAACAACAACAATATCGGACTCGGATGTTGAGATGCAAGACCCGTACGGATCAGCACTGCAGATAGTGAAAGAGGCTCATCTGCTAAGCTGTCGGTCTCGCTTTTTAGCGCCGCGAGCTAGCGAGGGAGACCAATAAGCGAAGGATCTTGATGTTACAGTGAAAGAGATACACATCAGCCTCAGAAACGGGGCAGTGTCAGCACATCAGTACCTAGCTGTGCTGTAGTGTATGCATCCGTAGATCCGGGTTTCTGAGTGGTATTACCGGTAGATTGCTTATCTTGAGGTCTGTAGAATATGATGGTTCTTTTATACCCAATTACTTATCTAAATAGTAATAAAGAACTTGAGTTCTGTTGATGATGTATTCTCTTGATGTTGATATCTGAAACAAGAGATCAAACAGATTTACTCAGGTATCTATCTACCAAACAAGGATAATCAGTCAAGATCCAAGCTAAAAGTGCGAGAAGCGAGTCCGAGTTGAGGTGAGACTGATCAACACATCTCAACCAATCATCATCGTAACCGTTGGAATGAACGAGCGGTACAAAAGACTTGATGCGTCATTCCATTCAGCTTGTCGAAACCATTTCTCTTTTCGGTAGAGGCTTGGTCCACGCATTAGCCTTACTGCGTCAGCTTCACGACTCGGAATAATATTACAAAATGATAGTTTTACCTTTAGGCATATTTTCTTGATCCTCCCTTAAGTGAGATTTGAATAGTTATCCCGGCTTATGGCCACGGCGAGATGCACCCACCCAGCCTCTATCAACACTCACTACCTATTAGATATGTCTTGACCGTAAAATGCAAGATGCACAATGTACATTAGCTTGCAGTAAATGTAATTTCCTCAAATATTGTGCTCCTCGAGACCTGTTTCTTCTCTGCAGTTGGATAACCATTATCTAAACGCCAGTCCATACAGTCCACCAGGCTATTATCTTACCACCCCTTTCAACAATTCAACTTTCGCTCGTTTCAACACGTGTACGCGTACCTATCACTCATAATCAGCCCAACCTCAAACCTCCTCCACTCTCTTGCGTGGTCCGGCCACGCGGTTGAGTTGTCAGAGTCTTAAACACGAAGCTTAAAACAAAGGCAACGCGGCTTTCTTGACAGGGGCATTGCTTAATTAATTAGAAAATATCTATGTTCTTGGCATGTGTGTATGACTATCATCCTCCGACCGGTGTATCCTTGTCCGTGTCCGGCCGATGTGATGAACTCCGGTCCGAGTGCGAACACAGCCCTTCTCCGCCTCCACCGGTTCTTGTCTCACAAACTTCAAAAAAGCAAGACTCAATTACTAATCATCCTACTGAACACATTGGAGTTCAACCTAACTCTCATATTCTTTTATTTAGATGTTACGTGGGGCACTTATGCAGTTTTACTGAGTTTTACTGCAGCAGACCCTTCGCAAGAACTCATCCACGGAAAGATCGGAGTTCACCACTGGTTTCTGCGTCAACAATTAATTGATCAAGCATGCCTGAAATCATCGACGGGTGCTAAAATAGTGAAGCTGTTTCAATCCCTTCTCCGTATCTACTAACACAAATCCCATACACAGAACCGAGGAACTCCAACAAATACCGACGACTTGGCTACATCTCAACCTATAAACGTACCGCGTATCATTAATTTCCCCGATAAAACTTCTCCAACGGCTATTTTGATTACATAGGAGTCATTGGACCTCCTCACAGCCATCAATCCGCCGCCATGGCATCTTCTAGGGGGCAGAGATACACTACAAGAAAGCACAGCCAAAACAGGAAAAACACGGCACGGAAGTGCTTTGTTATCCTCATATTCATTGGCTTTGAGTCTATGACTAACACTCGGTCCGATCTTGTATAATGTTCTCGTATCTTCAGCCAATCTTCAGCCCTCCGCCATGCCGACCTCCAACATCCGATATTCGTCCGAGATCCGTCGGAATTCGCAAAAGGCACGACGTTGAATCGTAATCAAACTAACAGAGCAATATTCTATATTTAAACAGAATAATTGGGGCTCGCTCGATACCAACATGGATTCTCAGCATCTCTACTTATATCCGACCTGTGGATTTCGCCGAGCTTCTACGACAACTCAAACACAACCATCACACAACCGATACACATTCAGAGGCATGTTATAAAAACAGACATTATAGGCTGATTCTTCCCCGAGATCCACACTACTGCCGATGCAGATGTCGCTCCTCGAAAGGCTTATCGCCAGAACATCTCGGCCCTTTACACCGACCAGTGTGCCGCCAATATTCCACCTCGTGACGGAAATTGGGTTTTTGCAGGTTTTGGGTGTATCTTCCGCCAATCTGGTGGTCTAACGTGATAAAGTATATATCGACTGCAGAATTCCTCTTGATAACAAATGGACACCAGGCAGAATACTGTCATTTCCCCACGAGATCCTCCATACACTTAGAGCTACCACCCTGTGAGAAGTTTATTAGCTTTCAAAGATCAAACTTCCAGTGTAAATTGCTTAAGCACAATCAAGTATCCGTGTCCCATTATGCCAAGATCTTGGCTTTTACCCTGCCAGATCTCAAGATGCCTATTCGGGTATCTATTCTCGAACCAACTGATCGGGTACCCCTGCCAAGCTGTCAACTGCCGGGGATACATGATTGGTCTAGCACTCTAAGCTTAATTGAAACTCTACTCTAAATAACCCGAAAGTTAATCACAGGAGAAGTTTAATTATATGCCAAGGCAGTGAGTGTCACCAGATCACAAGAGTTTCACAGATCAGTCATATTATTTGCCATAACACAAAGAGTTTGGCAAGTGAGATGTCTTTTCTCTATCTCTCCGAGACTCACTTGACCCCCCTCCTTAACGATGCGCCTACTGGATATCTTAAGCATACTACCTATGGACTAAAAGAAAATAAAAGAAAGAAGAAAGAGAAAAAGAGGAACACCCTTGCACAGCCACCTATACTTAAACAGAGTTGGAGTTGTCGGCACAAGACCAAGAAGCGCCAGACTTTGTCTTGCTAGACTCACGGATCGCAACGATAGATCCATATGTGCCACTAACCATGAGGATGGTACCGATAGCAATAACAAAGATACTCCAGCCGACCATGGCCTTCCACTTCAAGTTACGCTCCTTACAACCCCAGTTGTCGTACAGCCACATACATCCGTAGGGCTGGAAACTAAGGAATGTACCAAAGGATGCGCCAATCAGCGATACAAGAGGGCCAAATACGGGGATAGCGCTGGCGATGATGTAGGCGACGACCGTGACACCTCCAGTGCAGCTAAGCCAGGTGCCCCAGTGGATGACACTGTTGCTGTGTAGATGCTCAGAGCCGCGGAGAATACGAAGGAATATGTACTTTGCCGGGACCTTTGGCTGGTGTTAGTAACAGATCCGAGTGATTGGATGTTGGTTTCTTGGGGGACACTGAAACTTACATGAGTGACGATCATGGCAGTCACTAAAAGGCCAGGGAGTGCAAATCCATAGCTGATCTTCTTTATGAGGGGACCAGCGGAGCCCAAAGCAGGGGATGCAACATCGGCACCACAGTAGTAGTATACAACGCAGCCGATCACGATATAGACAGCAGTGACAATACTCTGAGATACAAGCAGTGATCGAGTATACAACTTAGGCTCTCGCATCTCTGCAATGATGGAGAAATATGCGGCTGTACCGGCATAGGCGAAGATCTGGCAAGAGATGGCGGTGACAGCCTCGGCAAATGAAGGGTTGTTGGTAAGCCTAAAGGAGGTATCCAATTGGTTTGTTTTCTCTGCGGCGGGAACACGCTTCTCGACGCCCACAGCAATCGTAACCGAGAAGATGGCCGTCATGATACAGACAACACCGACCCATGCAAGCCATCCTATCTTGCTCAGGGTTCGGATGCTGGAGAAAAAGAACGTGAGGGCAGCGGCGAGAGCGACGAAGATGGCAGTACAGACGGCGTGCATTGATACAGCATTGAGACCAATCGAGATACCCAACATAGCTGAACCAGCGACGAAGACAAAGTCTGTAATAGCATCAGTATGGTGTCTTTGATACAGACAATAAAGGGGGGCAGAATATACTTACAGAACATAAAGATGATGCCAAAGATTTCACGGCCAATCCTGCCAAACATCTTGCCACCTGCATCATCTACACTATAGACTTCTGGGTGATTGAGTTTGAAAACACCAACCATATAGTTAGACCAAGTGGTGATGGCAGCGATTGAGATGAGGCAAATGACGCCGGGGATAAGACCGAGAGTATGGAATGATGTGGGGATAGAGAGAACACCGAGGCCGACTTGCGTCTTTGTCATTAAGGCAATAGTAGCGATCCAGCCAAGCTATACATGTTAGCACCCAAGCAGAGCCGTATAGAGGATACCTACACTGCGGTAGTTGGGACCTTGGTCCGATGAAACTTGGCCGAATACTGCATCCTCGACGGTGTCATCGGCCGTGGCAACCTGATTCGAAGGGTTCTGGTCAAGATTGACTGTTTTCTCGTTCTCGAGGTCGACTCCTTTGAGGTCTTGGGAGGGGGTAATGTCGGAGGACATGTTGACGGTTAAAAGAGGGTGCGCTGTTGTAAAGATACCTATGTGATGATGAGGATGTATGATCCTGAGGGGATCAATTGTCCGACGAAAGAGTATAACAGACCTTGGATGTCCAAGAAAACAATACGAGTGGAAAGGGAAGTCATGACCTTAAATGTTTTTGAGGGAACATGCGTTATCGTGAGGCACCTGAGGCATACTTCAAGATTGAGTTTGTGGCAGGTCATACTCAGTCAAAAGAACACTTCATCTTCCATCCACATTCTTCACACAACAACAAGATCCACAGTATGTGGTTGCCAGAACCCTAAATGGAATTTATGGTGACGAGATGAGAGCAGATGGTGCAGTTGGATCTTGGATCTTGGGCATGCCATCAGGACTAAGGGTATGTAGCTATGTATGAAGTCATTCTGTGTATGTCTATACGCAGTCTTTTCAGAATACTATCCAAGAATCAGCAAACACTCCTCTTATCATCCTTTTAACAAACTTCCCACGAGGGAATCTCAAGTGACCAAGTTGTAGTTGGCTTAGTGTGTATTTACGCCTCCAGCGCATCACCACTGATTCCACCAATTCATCTCCCTCTCATATTCCTTCCATCGCGCATAAGGAAAAGTCAATGCTCTCGGTGCCATTGAGCTTATTTCTCTGCATGGCGTGTTAGGCCGGGAGGTTCTGTTGAGGTCGAGTTGAATATTGAGGTACGTACTGACAGGTTAGCAGTGTTGTATTTCCCCAACTTCTCCAAATCATTGATATCATCTCGTGCGGGGAATATATGTCATTGTCGCTCACGTAGGTACTCTAGAATATTACCTGATTGAGCCTATGTAGTCAGTACATGCACGAGCAATAGTGTAGTGTTCTTTAACTGCCTCAGTCTTATTTCGCTTTTGATGGATGCTTGATGAAGGAATAAGCATTGATATGTTTGAATGGCACGACTTGTCGATAATTCCAATACTGAGAATTCAGTCCGAGCACTCGGAATAAAAATCAGTGTTCTAAAAACCAGATTTTGCTATCAAGATATTCACGGATTGAACAACCAATTGGTATTTTAAAGTGGACATAACCTTATTCCACCACGCACATTCACACCACTACTATCTCCCAAACACTGCCCACCCAGAGATAAAGGACCACTCGAGTGAGGAGGAAAAATGCAATAACAGAGACCAAGGAGAAGAAATGTCATATTAGTTATGGTTAGCACGAGGTAGGAGAAAACTACAAGCTACTTGGAATGAGAGAATGATATAGGGTAGGTGATGTCTGTTCTTCGCCAGCCGTCTCGCAACATATTGTAAAGTACATAGTAAATAATACTCACGATATTATGCACACTAATCCAATGTCCCAAGGCTCCTATACACGTCATAACACAAATAAACTAACTGGCTTTAATGGGACTGAATAAACTCGAAGCTATTCGCAGTCCACATCAAGATAGTCCCATGCAAGAAGAAAAGGCAGGGTTCATCCTGTCTTTAGCCGCAAAACTGAATTTAACCATATAATGAGATGAACCAAAAAGTATATTTGATTACCCTGTTCCTCAGACTCGGCCGGAATCCAAATCGAAATCCGAGTCATGAGACATGTAGACAATCTCACCTCATGAATCGTTTTATATCAAGCGGCCATATGACCTGAATCATATGATATGCAGATATCTAGATCACGCCGTCTTCTGATTGAATCAAGATGCATGAGAAGGACATCCTCGAAGCGACATTTGCCAATTTACATATCCCTATTTGGATAATCAACGCCGGTGCTTCACATTTGAAGCACTAAGCAGGGTTGGGAAATGAGATGGTACCCTCCAAGACCCTTCACCCCAGATTTGCCAGGGTCTGCAGACGGGTGGCTTGACAACTCTGCTTGGCAGCATCTAGTGCAGCCCCATTTGCAACGTCGTTGATCTGAGGGGTTTATACGTTTAGACATCACAGCCTGAAGATATCGAGTTGTCACTGGCGACAAACATTCGAACTTTCAAATCAATGCATTATACAATAGCAAATAAGTTCCAATCGCAAATACCGGACTGCGGATTGAAGTTATATACATATAGGTAAACCAAAATAGCAGTGTATTTAAAGGTCTAGTTGAACATTGTACATTCCACAGCGAGACAATTAAATACAGAAGAGGTCATAAGTTGCCATAGCCTGCAGGCTTCAACAGATGCGAGAAGGGGGAATAATCTAGACCAAGACGAAAGCAGCGAGACCAGCGGCGGCAGCGAAGATAGCAGAGCCGGCGAAAGAAGCAGCGCCAGCAGTGACGGGAGGAGGAGTGGGAACACTGGATATCTAGTCAGTAAACTATTCAAATCTGGAATATCATGGATTGGAAAACTCACGTGTTGTTACCACCAACGGGGGGAGAAGGAGGAGCAGCAGGAGGGTTGGAGGGAGGGTTGGCGGGAGGAGCAGCGGGAGGAGCAGAGGGAGGGGCAGCAGGGCCGGTAGGCTTGGGCTCCTCAGGCTTGCCAGGGTTGGGGCCAGTGGCGCAAGGGACCTGGATGGTAGAGTACTCAACGGTGGTGAGGACAGTGGTGTAGGCCTTGGTGATGGCAGTCACGGAGGAAGAGGGAACGCACTCCTCGGGCTTCTCAGGCTGGACGGGCTTGGTCTGAGCAGGAGAAGGAGGGTTGGTGTGAGGGACGGTGCCGTTGCCAGGAACCTGGGGGTAGGTAGGAGGCGAGACAGGCTTGGTCTGGAGAGGAGCAGGAGGCTTCTCGTAGACGGGCTTGCCAGGCTTTCCGGGCTTCTCAACGGGCTTGGTCTCAGCGGGAGGAGCGGGAGGCTGCTCGTAGACGGGCTTCTCAGGCTTTCCGGGCTTCTCGGGCTTGCCAGGGTGCTCAGGCTCCTCGGGCTTACCAGGCTTCTCGGGCTTACCGGGAAGCTCAGGCTTGCCGGGCTTCTCGCTGCCACCAGTGGGCTCAACGGGGCAGATGGTGGTGGAGACGGCAACGGTCTCAGTGACAACAACGGGAGTACCAGAGCGGGCAGGGCAGTTGGTGACCTCGGGACCGCAAGAGGTGATGGTCTTGACGTTGGTGGCGTAGACGGTAGAGGTGGTCATGGGGACCTCAGGGGCCTCAGTGGTGGGCTCCTCGGGGGTCTCCTCAGTGGTGTGTCCCTTCTGCTCAGCGGTGGTGACAGCAGGAGGAGCAGGGTAGGTGACGTCGCTGACGACAGTAGATCGAGCAGGGCAGTTGGTGACCTCAGGACCGCAAGAGGTGATGGTGACTCGCTTGGTCTCGTAGACAACGTCCTGGGCCATGGCACCGGCGGCCAGGAGAGTAGCGGCGGCAAAAGAATAACGCATCTTGAATATTTGGTTTGTTGGGGTAAGTAATGAAAGGCTGAAGCTACAAGCTCAAAATAGGTTGATTGATCGAAAGTTGGTGAAAGAATGGACGACCGAGGTCAAATGCTTCTGAAACTGGCAGTTTAGAAATGGCTTATTGGGCTGAGGAGGAAAGGAAGAAAAGTTGAGGTCCAAGTCGCAGGATGGTCGCATATTAATAGCGATATCCATCCGCGGAGCAGAGCAGCAACTCCTGTAGGGAGATTACGTACCATGGCATCCAGGAGGTCAACCATTCTGGGTCCAGGGGGTTCCCGTAAGGGCAACAACATGGGATGAAGTGTGTGACCCTAGCAGATGGTCCATCAAAGCTGGGGGAAGCCATGTCGTTGCTGCTCTCTAGTCCTTCAGAGTCGGTCGACATGCACCCATGGACGCTCTTGTGGCTTGTGGATCCGAGACCCATCTCATCCTTGAAAGATGGCTGCTGGATCACCATGAAATCTGGGTCACGGACAGTGGTCCATGACTAGGTAGGGAGCACGGCAGATGAAGTTGATACTGTCTCTTCGTACTGTGGTTTCCATAGTGCTCGCTTCACTTTCAGCTTTGAAATCGACGGGTTGGTGAGGCTGTTCTTTGAATCCCTCACCAAGAACACCTCTATCAAAGAAACAAAGAAGGTTCCTATTTTGGGCACGGCATTGAGTTTCTGGTAGTAAAGCCGAGGAATCAATGGCGACTGTTAGTTGGAAACAAGGTGTGGACCAGTTGCGAGTCGTCCTTTCACCCTCCTATCTCGGTCGTTCAAAGTGGATTCCGCCACATCCAACGATCGACGGCCGTTATTTGACTGCTGAGTGGCTGACTCTGTTTGAACTAAGAAGGGGGAACTTCTGTGGGCGCCAAGCCTAATGAAACCGTTTGTCGAGGATTGATACTGGAGATAGCATGATGATGAGGCTGTGAATCTTCAAAACGAAACGCATAATAGTATCTCCATGATGAGAGAGGCCGCCTTGATCCTTCCTTCGTTCGTTCTCCCACTGTGTCCAGTCGGCGTCACCTTAGGATACGGCATATGAGGATCGATGCTGGTGCATGTTGATCAGGGATAGTGGATGAAAGGCGAAACCAGGGTTTATTCCTTGAACGAGTCGAGTCGGCCTGCGTCACTTCCTTGCCTAAATCAGTAGGTGTCCAGGTACTCCCGCTAGGCTCAACTTCGCCTGTACTTAGCCTGAGGTGGCTCTTTCTGGAGGCCGACCGCTAAAATACAGGTTACAAGGACTTGTGCAACCATCCATCCCTTTTATGCAGGGGTTATAGAGCTAGAGGGCCCTTTGTTTGTCCCTTCCTGGTCAAAAGTTTTGCATAAACCTTGGGTCCATTGTTTTAAGGACCATGGGCTGTTGACACTCTTGTTTCGCCTTACTACTGCTATGCCTTGTACCTGGTAAGATCATATAGTACCTATCTCGCGTGAATGTTTCCTGTTTGCTGCTCGTTTCGAACAGAATATGATCGACCTTTTCAAGAAACAATTATATATTGATTTACAAGAAGAACGGGGCATAACCAATGAATTGTAGAAATATGCACCGCGCCATTTGTGCAGGGCTTCCAAGATAGACTTGATTGGCTTCCTCTTCCTTGCACACAATCAAATCTGATACAACACTAGACGTTCATGAGACAGGGTTACCAGCGCCACCCTCTAATGCAGGAACCCACCAAGTGACCACTTGAGATTCCGCCCCGGAAAAGTCATGAGCATCTGTAGCAAAACTTGGCATCACTCAATTAAACTATGGCGTACACGCAGATTAAGCTGAGGCTATCAAAAGGCTATGTTAAATAAGCTAACAAGCAATCCCCCAGATAGAAACACCAGCTGACCATTATCCTCTACTACAAACTATGTGGATATCAATATCAAGATGGCCCGAAAGTGCAACATCATAATAAAACTTGAACCGAGATCAAATGTTCTAAATCTAGAAGACTTTTGAACTGATATCTCGGTTACTCGTGAGGATCTATCTAGAGATTAATGCAATGCTAATAGAAAATACGAAAATTTTAGATAGATAAAGGGATTATGGGGTTATGTCGGTGAAGCGAAGCCCTTTGATTCATTTCTCTGTCGACTGTCGAGAGATATCTTTACGAGGCGGTGACGGCAATCTCAGTCGCCCATTTAACCAAGACCAACATCGTCCAATCTTGGCCATCGGTTGGCTGTTTATTCCCGCCATGCTCGTACCCTGTCGCACCATTCTCGTTGGTGTTGATCAAAAAGCAACTTTTCAAGCCCATGACGTCGAATTATCGGTTCAAAGTTGAAACAAAGAGCGGCTATTTTTGCATTTTCCGCGGCTTCTTGACAAAGATCCACCATCATTAATCGGGATGCCCGTATTTGATCATCGATTGTAATCGCTCGATACGACATAGCGACACTCCTATTCTTGTAATTCACTGCTCTATCCGTATATCTTTGCGTACAAAGCAAACCAACCATCAACACCCCCTGCTGGATCCCTGCTTTCACTCATAAGGTGTTGGCTGGTTGTGAGCCAATGCCCCAGCCCGTTGTGGCTTGCCGCTTCTCCTGACGATCATGCCCACCTGTCAAGGAAGCATCAGAAAACACCCGGAATTCAGAAACAGCATAGTGCATCAGAACCCTATCTATAACCCTCTCCGCTATAGGAGACTCAAAACACTTCCTCTTGCAAGACAATGCAAAGCAAAGAGTGGAAATCTCGATGTTTGGCAAACAGAGCGCAACCGCGGAGGGGAAATGAAGCTGACGACTCTTGTTTACCCATCTTGGGCGGTCCAACAGTCACTGCTCCATCGATGATCGCCCTTATCTTCACCAAAGATGGCTTCGCACGTGTGAAGCGCTGAGCGGCTGTCGATCTTGATTGTTTCAGCAGCTGTTTTGTCGATCGTCACTTTTCCAAGAACTATCGAGAAACAAAGCACACAGCCAGCCCACACACGATGGGCCCGAGTTTACATCATGCGCCCGAATTCTTGACCAGTGATGCCTGCGGCGAGAAGTTTTGTTTCCAAGTTTCAGAGGGCGGCTATGCCGAGTTATTCTCCGAGAGAAACATCGGCTATTCGATCGGCTTTGAGTTCTTCGGATCCTAATCTCTTGAAAGTGGTTCAAAAGTGCAGTTGTCATGCGAAGCACCTAGTCGGCGACATCGCGCAATATGGGTTTTTACGACTATAATACTCTACCACCCTCTGCTAACGATTGGGCCAGATTGAAATACCATGCTAATCATTCTCTATGATCAGCCGCATGAATCTCGATACTGTTTTCACGCTGTGGTATTTGCCCCTACCAAATCTCGCATGAAGTTCAAGACGACAGTTGCCATAAGACAATGTCGCTCTTAATTATCTCGAGTTTCATTTAACCTCCGAAAACCACGTTCTGACGTCGAGACAACGAGACAACGTTACCGATGCCCAATCTTTTAGCGACAGGGCATTAGATGCACATTGAGGTACAGCCAAACGGCTGGGGCTTGAGCGTATCTCGCAGCCACTCACGCTCTCAGTCCAGAATGGCTGGCCTCAACATACACCTATCACTCAGTCGAGATAGTTATCTCACTGCCTAAGAAGATTGAGAATATTTAGACATATTCTCATTCTTTTATGGCGAATCGGCGAGAAGAAGTTTGACTGGCATGCAGATGGACACCTAGGACATTTGTCAACACAGCAGACGAACACGACTGAATAGTGGACTAATATCTACGTGGATTTACAGAAACTCCAACAGTTGCCTTCATCTTGACCGGTGCTTGAGGATCGAACTGCCTATCTGAGAATATGGAGATGAAGTGATAGCTTGGCATCCTATGTTTGCCCACCCGGGTCACGAATAGGGTTCCAGCTATTTATCACATATATGCGGATGGTTGGAGGTTCTGTTATACCTTGTATATCTTCAAATGAAGCTATTCGGTGTTTCGCTCATACATAGAATTATCGGACAACGTTATAGACATTTGAGTGAGTATCTGAGGTGACTGGGTTTATATGAACCTCATTCCATCTATTGTCCTCATGTATAGATGTACATTCTCCTGAATGCAAAACACTCTGCCAGGACCGTGGAATCAACACAGCATACTAAGTTCATATGTCGAGTTTACAGTTCATGTGTTGTGAGTCACTTTTGCCGAATATGTGCCGAAAAGGTTACCCCACATGGACCAAGAAGTTGGGCGCACCGACTTTTGAAATAGCACATCTGGATAAAAACGCAGACTTCACACGAATTCGCATCCAAAATCAGCATCCTCGCTTCCAAAACCTTGTTTTCGTGCGCATATAAGCTTCTTTTGACGCTTCTGTCTCTTGAAAAGCTCCATATTCATCAGCTTCACCCCTGCTCGCTGCAAAGGCTCTCACCCCCCGGCTTTCAATACCAACCACGCTTAGGCATGACCCCTCGGTAGCCTTGTTCGCCTTGTCCATTTATTTTCTATCATAACTACTATGCTGGATGCTGTGAACCTAAGGCTGCCCGAGTTATAGCAGCATCGTCCCCACTTGAAACACCTCTCCTCTTCTCTCCAGTGCTTGTTACAGCCGAACCTTGATCATGGAGGCTCAGGTAAGTTGATGCGCTGTTCTTCCATCCTCTTTGTCTGTCCCATGACGCTGGCTGGGGTGCTGCTCTCGTGCCCCGCCATTTCAGCCGTCACATTTGGGTCATGGCCAAGCCGCATCGGCCCAATGTCCACAATCTCGAGGCCCGACCCGACAGTTTGGGTGTTGTGTGAAGCTCATGAACATACGACGCCGTCTCTTTGCTAACTTTTGTCCCAATGGCTCAGATCGAGAACGCCGTCGAGATCCTCTCGAACCCCACCTCCAATCAAGCGATCAAAGAGCAAGCCTTCGAATACCTGAACCAACTGCGCACCGATCACTCAGGATGGCAAGCTTGCACTACTCTCTTCGCTCGAACCCCTCGAACATCAGAAGTCGTGCGCCTGGTCTGCCTCGAAGTCGTCAACTATGCAGTCCACACTCAAGGTCTTGACTCGGCAAGTCTTGGTTTCCTCAAGGACACCCTTCTCCAATACTGCCGCCAAACATACGGTCCAAACGCTCAGCAAGAAGCCGACCCTGCGCACCTCCAGAACAAGCTCACACAAACGTTGACGTACTTGTTTGTCTTTCTTTACCAAGACGGCTGGCAGAGCTTCCTCGATGACCACCTCGAGTTGACGGGTCTCTCTGCAAACACCGACAATGTCCCCGGCGTCGTTTTCTATCTTCGAGTCCTCGGCTCTATCCATGACGAGATCGCCGATATGCTTCTGTCACGGCAGAACAACGAGACCAAGCGGAATACAGAGCTCAAGGACCAGCTTCGAGCTCAAGATATGCACAAGGTGTCTGAGTCGTGGAAGCAGCTCCTCACGCGATACGCAAACAACGATACTGTCGTAGAACTCGTTCTCAAAGTCCTGGGCAAGTGGGTTAGCTGGATGGACATCTCCTTGGTTATCAGCCAGGACATGCTCGGACTTCTGCTGCCAGTGGTCGGGCGACCCAGCACTTCAGGTGAGGACAAGGTCCGCGACACCGCCATCGACACCTTGAATGAGATATGTGGCAAAAAGATGCGCTCGGCAGACAAGATGGAGATGATCTCCTTCATCAACCTGAGGGAGATTGTCGAACAATTAGTTGCTAGCCCTCCTCTGAACGAGTACAAGGGAACCTCTCGTTACGATACGGATCTGGCCGAAGCAGTTGCCAAGTTAGTTAACACCGTACTCTCCGATATCGTACGGGCTCTCGAGGACAGCCAGACCAGTGATGAAACCCGCGCCAGAGCTAATCAGCACCTCCAAGGTTTCCTGCCTTTCCTCCTGCGCTTCTTCTCTGACGAATATGATGAGATCTGCACCTCTGTCATTCCCGCCCTGACAGATCTGCTCACCTTCCTCCGTAAACTCACCGTTGTTCACCAAGACTACGGCGGCATGCTTGCGCCAATCCTAGATGCCATCATCCACAAAATGAGATACGATGAGACTTCCAACTGGGGTGATGAAGATGAGCTCACCGACGAAGCTGAGTTTCAAGAGCTGCGTCGCAAGCTGCAGAACCTGCAAAAGTCGATCGCTGCTATTGACCAGCCTTTGTACATGGATATGCTCAGCAACTTGGTCGCCACCACGTTCCAAACTCTTGATCAGCAGGGCTCGCACATGGACTGGCGGGATCTCGACCTTGCCTTGTATGAGATGTACCTCTTTGGAGAACTTGCGCTTCCCAACCAAGGACTAGGCACTAAGAACCAGCCCTCGAGCGAGGCCTCGGAGAGGTTAGTGGTCATGATGCAGAAGATGGTCGAATCTGGTGAGTACTTGTAAACAATGAACAACTATTAAGTGGAGATTCTGACGTGGTACAGGCATTGCCAACTTATCTCATCCGGCTATTCTCCTGCAGTACATGGAGATTTGTGTTCGATATTGCGTTGTCTTTGAAGTCCATCTGTCACAGTACATCCCGCAAGTTCTCGAGAATTTCGTACGGCTGGTACATCACGACCACGTTCGTATCAAGACTCGATCGTGGTACCTGTTTCACCGATTCATCAAGCAGCTGCGTGCTCAGGTTGGCAATGTTGCCGAGACGGTCATCCAGTCCATTGGAGATCTCTTGCCTATCAAGGCTGAGGTCCCTGGCGAAGATGCTGACGACGACATGTCCTCAGACGAGTCTGATCACTCAGCGAATGCCCTCTTTACCAGCCAGCTGTATCTTTTCGAAGCCATTGGCTGCATTTCATCGACTCAAAGCACACCCGCCGATAAGCAAGCCTTGTACGCCCGATCTGTGATGGATCCCCTGTTTACAGACATGGAAGGACACCTCCCACGGGCCAAGGCTGGAGATGCGCAGGCCACTCTTCAAGTACACCACATTGTCATGGCCTTGGGAACATTAGCCCACGGATTCTCGGACTGGACCCCGGGCATCACGTCCGCCAACGCACATGGACCCCCTGACAAGGCCGTCTCGGACGAATTCTCTCGCGCAGCTGAAGCTATCCTGATTGCCCTCAACCAGTTGAACTCTTCCTCCGAGATTCGAACTGCCTGCCGATCAGCCTTCTCTAAGCTGTTGGGTGTCCTGGGTGCTGCTGTGCTACCCCAATTGCCCCAATGGATCGAGGGTCTGCTGTCCCAGAGTTCGACCAAGGATGAGATGGCCATGTTCCTGCGACTGCTGGACCAAGTTGTGTTTGGATTCAAAGCGGAGATATACGAAGTCTTGAACATGCTTCTGACTCCTTTGCTCCAGCGTATCTTTGGTGGGCTTACGGAGCCCATTGCGGGAACTGACGATGAGATTCAGTTGGCTGAGCTGAGGAGGGAATATCTGTCCTTCCTCCAGATCATCCTCAACAACGGACTAGATGGTGTTCTTGTCAGTGAATCCAACCAGGGTTTCTTCGAGCCCATGATTTCGTCCATCATGGAACTCGCCAAGACCCTCGAAGGCAACATTGGAGGTAGCCGCCTGGCTTTTACCCTGATGACAAGGATGGCGGCTATCTGGGGAGGACCCGATGTTGCCACTATTTCGCAGAACCCAACGGCTCCTTCTGGCAGCCCCAACCCGGCGTTCCCTGGCTTTGACCGGTTCATGATCGAAAGATTCCACTCGACCTGCTGGGAGGTTATCAAGAACCCCAACTTCCGCCCCTACCAGGATGCTCAGACCAAGCAAGTTCTTACTGAGATTGCCGGTCTAGAGCAAGTTATTTACACCAAGACAGGCGAGGCCTTTATTCAGGAATTGCAAAACAACATCTTCCCTAGTCTTGGGGTCAACGGTGACGACTTTTTACGATCTCTTACGACGTCGACGGACAAGAGGCAGTTTGCTTCATACCTGCACAACCTACTAAAGTCTCGACAGTAGAAGCTGGAGGACAAATTTGATTAGAGTCTGGCGAGGTGCCACGACTGACTGGAAAGCATGCATGGTGAGATTGAGCTCATGATGATGACGATGATGATTGGAGACAAAGGGTGGATGGGTGAATGGGAAGCCTCACGGCGCATGTTCAGGGAGTTTTGCGGACAAAAATATTAGAGCTAAAAAGAATCGTCTTCTTTGTCATTTCAAGTCAAAACAAATATTCCCCCCTTTTTTACTTATTTTATATGGGCGACTTGGTCTTCTGGGGTGTGGATAGCTGTTGAAGGAGGAGGAGGAAGAAGAAGAAGAAGGGCGTAGAGGCTTGGATATGAAATAAATACACTTTTTTGATAAATACATGCATGATTCATATATATATATATATTGTTTATTCTTTGACCATGGATGTTTTGTGTTGATTTCTCTTGAGTCTACTGAATTGACTAAACCACTAACCTAATACTTACCTACATAGATGTACCTAGGTATGAATAGATGCTTCCCCTTTCCTAATATAATTACTTCTTGATAAAGCAGGTTAAATCGGTTCATCTGGAAGGGGGTACCTGCCTGAGTAAATATGGGTATATTGTGAACATTCTTCATGATTTCCAACCTCTTCTTTTCATCATCATCATCATCACATTACAATCGCTACTATCTTTCATTATACTCATCACAGTTCAAAGAAATCATGGCTTTCGATCAGGTCCAGTTTCTAAATGGCCACTTAGTCATCAGAGACCTCATGCCTCGCACTTTCATCCCAATAACAATCACCTCCAATGCTACAGACCAGGATAAGACGTGTCCTATTGAGAGCACCGCTTCAATTTTCTAGAAGAACGAACAATGCATCACAAAGAACTGGACTTATATCGAGAGTGTTTTACTGGGAAGCCCTCGAGTAGCAAATACCCTCGGTTATGGGGCGCTGCAGACACCTATTCACAGCAACCTACTTGGACCATCACGGCCTAGAAGATGCGTGGGACAAAAGTTCTTTCTCGATGGTTCATTCAAAGAAGAGATTCCCTACAAAAAAGGAGGACATGAATGTCCTACAAACAACAAAGGCCATGAGAGCTACGAAAACGATACACCTAAAGCCAACGACCTTGTCAGCGATACGACCGATTCTGATTACCCAGATACTATATCGAATCAGCCAGGAGAAGGAAACTGGATCGAACCTTACGGCAAGATTTGTATCGAAGACATGAAGAGACGACTGAGGCTTTTCAATACGCCAGCGTCTAAAGACGACATCGGAAAGGGCTCACGTAATTCAACCAGTTTGTATTTCAAAAAGTTCCATTGGCAGCAAAATAGCGGGAATCAATCGACATCTGAGGGAAAGGGTAAAGAGAAGAATAAGGGAAAGGGAAAAGGGGAGGCAATCGAGGAATGATTTGATCATCAGCAGTCTCTTTACCTTGTCAGCGAAGTTTTTAAGTTTTACAGAGATAAAATGAATTAATTCGAAAAGCCAAGCAGCTACATTGTTGTTGATATCCCAGCCTCTGCATGTTGGTTTTGCACATGAAGAAACCTGTTGGCTATCAAGCATAAGAAGGAACAAGTTTAGATAGCACCTGGACCACGAGTTATAAGATTCTGGATAAGAATAGCTCTTTAGACTCCAAGTTTGCAAGATTCTGTCAAAAGTCTATCAATTAGTTATTACTGAATTCCTCCAAAGTGGTATAAGGCTCACAATGAAAACCATCTGTCAGAGTGTTGTATCGAAGAAAAGAACAAAAAGTAAAAGTGCAAGCCCGTGTAAGAAAACAAGCACAAACAACTCAAGAATTAACTACATGCCCCATTGGTGACTCTTCCTTTTCAAGCCAGTTTAGTAAATATCGTCTTAACACCAGATCCTCTTTAAATGATGTAGCCTCCTCCAGTCAGGCAGCGCCAGTCTCGAACACCAGATCCCTCTTCGAGTTCCACACACCACCAGAGTACCTCATTTGCTTTATCGGGTTGACCACTCTCTTCATAGGCACGGCCGAGTGTGAACCACGCCTCGGATGAGTTCCAGCTGCAGCCGAGCTTGGTGAGGGTAGAAAGCAGAGCGTAAGCACGATCACGAGCGGCGAGACGGTCTACGAGGGGTAGCCGGGTGGCCTTGTACGGAGCGGGTAGCTCGCCGTCGTCCATGGGTGTGTTGGGGGAGGATTGGGCTTCCGGTGAAGGGCCAAGGCCAAGGGGTGTTGAAGGCAGGGGAGATACCGCGTAACTACTTGAAATTGGCTTTGCATTCTCCATGCTCAGATTGGACAGAGTATCATCCAGATGGGGAATTGGGGGCGGCGGGAGAAGATCTTCGCTATAGATATCGAGCAGGATGTTGGAAAGTCCAATAATTGCACAAGGATGGTTTGGTGTATGTGTGAGAGCGGTTTCAAAGTCGTTGCGAGCTTCGTAGGGGGCGCCCTTTGATAGAGACAGTTTTCCTAGCTTGTGGGATGTTAGTTTACTGCCCATATATTGGGGGAAAGGGGTATTCGGTCTTACCTCTGCATACAAGTCACTCCACAAGTCCTCTACACTCTTCTTTTCAGCCCAGCTTGGGGGCTTGAGGGCACCAGAGCCAGAAGGATCTCTAGCCAGGTCGGATTCAAGGCTCTGGATGAGTCGCTGTGCTTCTGTGATGGCTCCTTTGGCATCCTCACTCATGCCTGCTCGACGGTAGAAACCCGCAATCATGAGCCAGACTCTAATCAAAAGGACCACACGTTGAGCCCGTTCCTTATCCTTGGGGAAGTGGACCAAGGGCAGGATGCAAGTGGACGCATAAGCGTTGTCAACTGACAGCTCCGAGTAATCAGTTGATTTGGATTGGATTGAGAGATACGAGTTGAGGTGTCCCACTCGTGCCCGTCCAAAAGAGGAGTTTCTCGATGCCGACTGTCGTTTGCTTGAATAGGTAAAAAAGTCTGCCTGCTGCTCGGGCTCTTCAACCTCACCATTTGGACCTGCTGGTGTGAAGAAGACATCGCCATCAAGAACTGTAGGTCCGTTGACAGACGAGATAGCTCCAATACTAGAAGATCGCTGTCGGCTATGGCTCCGTTCGCGCTTCTTAAGGCTGCTGCTTCGCCCCGTGGCACTCCTATTACGACGTCCTGAAGATGCCGATGTCCTTGGTCGCGAGTCTCCTAGAGATCCACTATCTCCCGTAACCTGGATCGTTGGTGCACTGCTACGCATTGTCGCCGCAGTTTGGGGACGGGAATTCCTGTCACCAGCGGAAGTGTAGATCTGTCTCGTAGGTGGTCTGGATCGGTCGTTACCGCCAAAGATGGTTCCCCTGATGCTTCTGAGCGTGCCAGAAGTCTTTGGTGGTTCCACGGCCTTGGGAGCATGGAGGGCTGGTTGCGCCGCAACGTCACCAAACAGTCGAGAGAAGAGAGTGAGAAGCTCGAAGCAGGCATTTACAGCCGCATCAGGACCCTCGAGCAGCTCGATCAACGCAAGTTGCGTCATCTTGACTTCCAAGATGCTCTCCTTTTCGGCATCATCCATATCATCAACTAAACCACGTTTGTCTTCTGGGGATTCTTCCTTTTCCGCGTCATTGAGATGCTCACTTCTGAAAACATGTGCTTTACCGAACAGAATTGTAGTATCCTTGAACTGCTCCAGAGCACCCTCACAGGATCTCGCAGCCATGCTGTACTCCTGTCTAGCGCTGAGCAGAAGGGCCAGCAAATGCCACACAGGAATAAGAGAACGCTCTTGCCAATGTGGTCCATATACCAGATCGTAATTCTCTTCCTGGTCTTTGCTTGCCGTCAAGGCGGTTCTGACGGTCTCAATCGCAGCAGTCAGCTCTCTTCGCTCGGCCAAGAGAAGACCTAAAGCATAGAAACTCCTAATATCTTTTGAGCGGCCGAGCTCAGCTGCAAGAGACTTTCTTAGACAACGGATAGCCTTCTGCTGAATTTCGGTTCTGGCCGAGGCTTCATATGTAATTCTTGACCAATGAGCCTGTGACAGACCAATAGCTTGCCATGCCAGGGCAATAGTATGGGGTGGTACCGGCGGATGCGAAGGGTTGAGGGCGGCGAGTTCCGAAATAACGGGCGTGTTATTGTCTTGAGAGGTGATCTGCGGCAGCTTGGCCAACCAATCCTCCAGTTCCGATCCAAGTTGGTACGCCTTTTCCGCAGCAGGTCGTTGACCATATCGACACAAGGCAAGGATGCACTGTGAGATTGTCTCAAGAACTGTTGCATCGTCGTCCAAGCTAGGCTCAACAAGTCCGGTCTTGTCAACACGGGCCTTACCCTTCTTGACAATATCGTGATACGAGTCAAAGGCCTTGAAAGCAAGGTCGAATTCGGCAACCGAAAGGTGGACGAGGAAGAGGGAGCGCAGAATAGATGTCGAGTGGTAGGTCTTCATGGCTGCGCTGTAAAGCGTATCGAGAACTCCGCGGCTCAGGCTGGTTCGTCCACCTTGGCCAAGGTCCCTTTCACTCCATCCTCGTCCACAAATAACAGACCAGTTTCGTAGGACCTGGTTGACAAAGTCTTCAACTTCTTCCCGCTCATCTTCAGCTCTAGGGAATGACGTTTCACCCAGCAAAAGTGTCTGATATGTGGTCTCGGCGTGCTTGAGCTCTATCAGGAGCTGACCACGAGGTGAAAGATCGCCAGCTGAGTTGTTCACAAACCCGGTTGGAAACGGTTGATCGGAATCGACGATCTGTGAAAGGGCAAAGTAGTATTCCCTCCATACCGTCCTTCGAGGTACAGACCCCTTAAAGCCGTATCCTCCAGTAACGGGTGTGGACATGGTATCCCAGAATCTTGCCCACGCGCGATAACCGGCCAGTGAATCAGCATCACCTTGTGTGGTCTCTTTGCTTCGGTATGCTTCACCAGATAGCATACAGTATTCGGTGAGGAAAAGCTCTGACCAGTAACGGAGTTGTCGTCCCATGCCCTGTTCTGCCCACACTCGTGCAAGTGATGGGAGACCAGCTCGGTAGGCTCCCAGTGCCTGCTTGAACTCACCGCCGCGCGCAAGGCAGTTAGCCCTGAGATAGGCAGCTTTGAGCGAGCAAACACTCGTCCATTCAGCACTTCTGTCGGCCGGGTTGATCTCGCCTTCCTCCAAGTTGTTCTCGGGCAGTCGACTGACACAGAGGTTATAGTCCCCTAATGTCCAGTGCAACCATCCCGCACATACCTCGGCCTGGAACCGGTCATGCTCATGGGCAGCTTCCTCATCAATCGCTGCCTCGAGCTTTGGTAGTTGGTCCGCAACATTGATATCGCCTGTGTTTATAGCAGTGGCTGGTCGACTTTCGGTGTGGGCGTGAGCTGCTGCACCCGTCGTCTTGGCAATAGCGCATTCGGTCTCCGCAGTCAGGGCGAGGCCTGTTTGAATAGTGTCAGTTCAGCATCTTGAAGCTATTCAGGCAATCATACAAGCTCTCTCGGGGGCGTGCTTCCGGATTTTGCGCACAAGCTCCGGGATTGCGTCCCAGTTGCCGTCGCAACGGGCATGGTCCAGCTGATTGATGTATTGCACAGCTTTAGGCTATATAGCAGTAGCGATACAGAGTCAGCTTCGATATAATGGGCGAGGATGCTTTGTTTCGTCTTACACCCATGGTTCGACCTATTCAGGGTTTCAGGAGATCGGTCTTGGACTTAGACTAGCAGCGAGATGGCGCCAAGCGCATAGCGAGGGGGACTAGAAAAGGAGAATAAAAAGAAGGCCTCAAGTGCAGGTTATAGAAGTATCAAAAAATCGAATCCAGGTGTTTCGAGAGTGAATCGCGTCGTCGTAGAGGGCAACTGTGGTGACGATATATAGTTGCGGTCTCTGGACTTTCAAGGTGGTTACTGGTTACGGTCTAACTTACTGAGATGAGAGCTGCTGGGAGACGACGTAACTTGGTTTCTGGGCCAATCAGAGCTGGGTAGGACAGCACTGTAGGATCCACCGCCAGGGGTCTTCCCGACATTCAAGCTAACCCACCTTAGCTACACTTGTTGCTATGAAGGGACCGGGATCTGGTATCTACTGGCAGAAAAAAGTTTCAGTCAGTGGTTGCTTTCTTGATGAATTTACAGCTTC
The DNA here is from genome assembly GCA_013623715.1 of Fusarium verrucosum. Classification (NCBI taxonomy): domain Eukaryota; kingdom Fungi; phylum Ascomycota; class Sordariomycetes; order Hypocreales; family Nectriaceae; genus Fusarium; species Fusarium verrucosum. Next base: position 58,759 of record JABFFJ010000226.1, read on the forward strand.
ATTCATAATTCGAGGTTATAAGCCAGGAAATTGGTTCTGAAGCCAGATTTGGATACTAGCTATTTATTCAAATCTCTTTGGACCTCTTTAGTGACTACCGCCCAAAGCCATCCCACGTGAAGGCGCAGTATCAACTTTAAATTGGTCTACTCGTGTCTTGACCAATATCTTCAACAACCAACTTGTCGCAAAGCATCTGAGACCACACAACCTACCTCCACAAACCACATTCGATTCTCAGATCTCATGGCGGCTTCACTACCACCCGATCTGCGGGTTCTTTGCCGCAAACTCACCTCAATTCCCCCTACTCAACTCCCCCACGCACTACCCTCTCTCATCACCCATGTCCTACACTGCAAGGAACCATTATCAGCACCTTCAGACCGTAAGGTCAAGGATAGCTCCTCTGAGGCCGCTCAGCTCGTTCACAAGCTCAAAGCTAGTATCACTACTCACTTGAATGGGCGTAGTCGGGAGGCTCGATTCGCGGCTGTTGGTCTTATCAAAACTGTGGTTGACGTTGGTGGATGGGAGGTTCTACGAGGTTGTCAACCCTGGGTCACTGGGCTCTTGTCTGTAATCGAGGTATGCAAGACGATATCCCCATTTCTCAAAAGTTCGATACTAACTATTTCCAGAAAAGCGATCCTATTGCTTCAAAGGAGTTGGCTATCGTGACTCTCACACGCATCTACATTTCAGTCCAGCCATATCAAACTCTGGTCCGAGAGATTGCCACTCCAACAATCCCAACCTTTGTCACAGCTTGTATCAAACTCATCAGTCCCCCCAAGAACGGCGAGAGGCTTCAAACACCTCTGTCTGTTATTGAGACTATCTGCGACGCCATCTCAGTCTTGATCCCTCTTTACCCAACCACCATTCGGCCTTCCAACTCCAAGCTCAAAATTGCAGTCAAGCAATATCTCACCCCCACACAATCAGATGAGATCGTCGTTCCTCATAGCCTTCAGCGAGCTTCACGAAAACTAGTCATTTCGCTTCATCATGTTGCGGCTAAGTCAGGGGGCAGTGATGAGTGGGCCAAATTGATCGACACTCTTCTCAAGAACCTTCACTCTACGGCTGACCAGGTGCTGAGAGCCGTCGAAGAATCGTGGGAGGGATCAAGCGGTTACACTCGATCACGAGTCGAGCTTGATAACGAACCAAACGGCGGTGGTTCATCTGCAGACGAGCTTCCGGCATGGTCAGGCGTCAACGCCGGCGCTGACCGTTTGATTGGCATCTTCCAATACCTCTCAGACTGTCTACGATACCCTACAAAGGCACCCGTCACAATACCTACCAGTGCACTTGTTGATTCTGCGTCTCGATTACTTCTCATAGCAAGACTCTCACCTAAATCTCAAACATGGGATCAAGCTCTTCAGACCAACGCTGCGATTGCCAGAGAGGAGAAGGAAGAGCTCTGGGCCGCGCTACCAGATATCCACATTGCTGCTCTACACCTCATTGAAGCTTTGTTCCAGCGTCTGGGTCAGAACGCCGTGCCTATTGCTCCTGAGGTTCTTGACCACCTCGTTCGAGTATTCAAATCAGGCATCAACCTTCCCACAGTCCGAACAACAGGCTACACCGTCCTCAAGGAGATTCTGATACGGTCAGGTCCAACACTGTCCAAGTCCTCTGTCGGTAGCCTCGACGCTCTGTTCGGCGCTTGCTGTCGTGACCTACAGCAAGATGCAGGCCACCTCAAGGAGGCCGAGAAACCAGCAGCATCTGGCACCGACAGCAAGAAGAACAGTATCGCTGCTAACGCTGATCTTTTCCTTCAGCCCCAAGCAGCCGGTGTCATCTCAAATCCTTCCCTGGAGCCCAAACACAAGGCCGCTGCCGCTAGTCTCTTGCCCGTTATCCTATCAAATCTGCCGCAGCGACATCTCAAGGCTTCTTTGCGTGGTCTTGTTGATCAAACAGCCATCCTCACGAGTAACCGCGACGCCATGCTCGCAAGCGTTCTCAACCCATACAAAGACCAACGTGGTCGAGTGTATCCCAGCATTCTTCCTCATCTCACTCAACAATTCCCCGATGACAAGGGCCTTGAGATTCTACGCACCAACATTCGTGCGGGCGCTCAAAGTCTGGCTGAGGGTGAGGAACCGCTGGAGGCTCTCCCTATTGAAGAGGAGGAGGAGGACCAAGATGAGGATGAGGAGATGAAGGATGGTGACATCAACGAAGAAGAGGCAGCACCCGAGAACAAGGGCGACTTATTCAAACCTGGAGCCCTTCTCACAGCTCCCCACGCCGAGAAGAATCTACCTATCCAGAGCAACCCCTTCGCCCCTATCGAAAAGGCCAGTGCTCCATCAAACCAGAGCGCCTTCGCACGAGGATCTTCTCCGCCCAAGCGAAAGCATGAAGGATCAGACTCTGCACCTCCCAAGAGACAAGTCCTGGAAAAGTCATCGTCTCCCGATCGTGTTCTTCCTGCGCCTATTCAAAAGACCCCAGCTGTGGCCAAGGAAGTTGAAGAGGAGGACAGTGATGATGATGACGATGACGAAAGTGTCCATCTGAATATGGAGCTGGACGACGATGAGGATGAAGATGAAGAGTAGAAAACACGGTATATAGAAAATTAAGTTAAAAGAGTTCATTGGGGGTATATAATTTATAGGAACCGATCCCTGGCCCTCTAGCCTTCAAAGCCCTTCCTATTCAATGTGCGACAGCACATCTACATCCAAGGCTATCGTCTAGCACTACGCATGGACGCCAACCATCTCTCCAACCAAATCCAGAAACGGCCCGCCAACTCCTTCGTACCAAGAAAACGCCTCCCAGCGATAATAATGCCGCCTTGTATGAAAATGTAGAAATCCTCTGCCCTCAGTCCCTCAACCAAGCACGACGCTTCTCCTCCTTGCGAGCCCGTCGCTTCTCCTTGAACTGCTTCAGCTCCGCCTTGGAAGGCTTCTTCCCTGAACGCTCTGCCTTCAAGCTGCGGCCGTCGTGGGCATTAGCTGCGGCCTCGACGTCGAAGAAGGCGTTCATCTGGCGCTTGGACTTTGCTTCGTCGCTGTGGCGTTCGGGTCCTGTGCCGGCAGCTTGGAACTGTCCCGTGAAGCGGTTGAAGGTGGCCGTTGCGGCGTATATATCTGCAGCATCGACAGTGGCGGCGCTGGTGGTCGCGACTTGGTCTTCTTGGTTGCCTTTAGCGTACCAAGCATTGGGATCGTAGTCACCGTGGACGGCTGGGTTGTAGCCTCCTGCGGCAGGTTTCTCTGATGCTGGAGGCTCAGGGATCCTTGGCTGTGTGCCTGGAGCGGCTGGTACAGCAGCGCTCGTAGCGACACGCGGGTTATCCCATTGGGACTTGCCGGTGAAGCGATTCACAAAGTACCAGGCCTGTGTGTTGGGATCCCATTGACAGTCCCAGCCGTCATCTTCTTGTTGCGGCGCAGGTTCGTTGGGCAGCGGAGGACCAGAAGGTGTAGGTTCGCTTGGCAAAGGCGGTCCGCCTGGTGTCGGCTCGTTCGGCAGAGGCGGCGCATCATTGTCGTCAAGAGCGGTGTTGGACTCGGGAGACTCAGAAGCCTCTCCAGATTCGCGACCGGGACTCTCGTCAAGCTGTTCGGGCGCGCCGTCGCGGTGTGGTGACTCTGGCATTGGCGATGGAGCCACAGGCTCATCTGAGCCGGCGGGTGGCTTTTGCGACGGCATGGCGAGTGTTTGTTGAAGCGTCTATCATCCAAAAAATGAGTTTACGAAAATCGGCAATGTCATCGTGATACTTATGCACCTGGGGGTTTGATGTAGCAAAGCTTGGCGAGAATGTTTCTGTTTCTGAACGTCCAGTAAATGGAGTCGCAGGATGGCGCTTTACATAGCAATGCACTTTGCAAATTGTAGAAGAATGAAGCGTATGGAAATTGCAGCGACGTCAGAGAAAAAGAAAGCGAATGCAAATGGTTACGAGAATGAATCATGCGCCTCTGACGCTGCATAAATTAGGCGAGTCGCCCGGCAGAACGGGTGAGGCTGGTCACGTGGATATCTATGACATCGCTGGCTGTGAATCTGAATGTACAAGGTTAGGTAACTTTGGCGAGTATCATTCAGCCTCTTGTTACAAAGGTAGTATTACAGCAAAACGTTCAAGGTTCGGCTCTGGTTCAACCAGACTCTCTACCTAAATTCATTGTGTTTATTAACTGCATTCTGAGAGGATCATGTCTTACTTCGTATGAGGTAATGAGGCTAAGCAAGGCCTCGACCGTTCTAAGTAAGGCGACCTCAAGGAGCTCAATAAGCCAATTCAATAGTTCAGTTCAACTTTCAGCTCCTGATATATATCAGCAATGATGTTTTCTTCGTATTTCTGCTGTCTGTTACCTCGTGACTAACTCATGGCGATGTCTTGGTTGATTCACTCGTTTTGCATACAACTCGTTGTGTTAGTGGCTATAGCCCATGGTTCATCAAATAATGAGTGCGACTGCTACCTCACCAACGGCACCAACTCTGCCTACTACTCACGACACAGTTTTCATGACTACAGAAGCCTGAGCGAATACGCTGGAGTTCCAAGCCCTATCAGAAATGCTTCCAGAACCTCAGCCGTGACAAGCGACTACTTCAACAGCGATACTTGGGATAGCACATGGGACATTCAAGACTGGAACAATCGCGGGCGTGGTGTCAGTCTCTCAGGCGATGCATCAGTGCTCATGATTAACACTCCAAACAACATCTACATCCAAGAAAACGACGATCAAGATGCAACCTCGGACACGTTCCTCACCATGCGAACCATGCGGCTTCCCGGTTTCCAGAGCGCTGCAGAGTTCGAGTCTGTGTCGACCTATCACTACGTCTCAGTCCGAATGCTCGCCCGTGTCACCGGCAGCGCGGGTGCATGCATGGCTCTGTTCACATACCTAGAAGGCGATGATCTAGCTGATGTACAAGAAGCTGATATTGAGATCATGACGCGCGATCCAAAGAACCGAATCCAGTATACCAACCAGCCTTCGTATACAGAGGATGGTGATGAGGTTTCCAAAGCCACTCGTAACGCGACCTTACCCAAGGGTGTTGAGTGGGATAACTGGGTTGTGCACCGGCTAGACTGGACGCCCAAACGATCTGTTTGGTACGCTGACGGTCAAGAGGTCGCCAGTATAGAATTCCAAACGCCCAAGGATCCGGCACAGATTGTTCTCAATGCTTGGAGTGATGGTGGTTCGTGGAGTGGTAATATGAGTCTGAATGGTGCAGCATACATGCAGATCCAGTGGATCGATATGGTGTACAACGTTACCAAAAACAGCCAAGATAAGAGAAGTCTTGACAGTCAGGTGTTAGAGGAGGATGTTGTACATGACAATGCGTTGATGCGTCGAGAGGATACTGGGAATGGGTGCAGGGTTGTCTGCAGCATCGATGAAGTGAATAAGGCGGGTGAGGCCAAGGTGCTTTGGAAAAGTGCAGCATCTCACATGGCAAATATGAGCTGTTGGACAACGATGTTTGTTATTGGGTTTATGGTTATTGTTTATATGTGAGACGTTAGAGCTTCCTGTATGTGTATTTGCATGTAAGTGACCTGATGAAGGCAATAAATATTACAGATTCTCTTAACTTCAACAACCAGAACCTTTCAATGTCAAACATCTCCATATTCCACACTTGACCCTATGTCTTTATCCTTAATGGGATAGCCTCCTCGACTAGCAATAGAGGCTCCATGTCATTGCCGTCTTCTCCCGCAGTTCCCCAACCTATCCCCTTTTCTCTTATGCACTCATTTAAACAGACTCACACCATCCGTCGATCATGATCTATCATATCATATCAAGTCCCACTGCTTCCCCCGCATCCGTTCCGACCCGCCTCCAGCCTCACTTCCCAAGTCTAGCCCCGAGATTCACCAGTGAAGCTATTAATAACAGTTACATAACGCATGACAAGACTCATGGATATCCGGCACTACGCCAAGGTTCACTCCTGTCCCACATCGTGTCTTCTTCCCCAGTCCATTCTTGCTCCATGTCTGCTCCAGTTCGTCAGTCTATGGCTACATTTCCGGGGTAAGACTACTGACTGGAGGTTCAGCCTCCGTGCCACTTTGTGAGATCGAGCAAAAACAATGATAGACATATTCGAGAATGATGAATGCTGCAAATGATGGTATTCGATATGTGCTTTGTTGCACGATTGCTATATAAGGGGCATAGAATGCTATGTCCAACTATTGCCGTGGCTTGATATCTTGTCCCAAGAAAAACACCACTTTCAACAGACTCTCCGTCTGATCATAAAAACTTTTAGAAATCTTCGTCATTTTGAGTCCTAAATCAAAAACAAATACCCTCGTCATAAATAATGCTGGTTTTCTTTTTTTCCAATGTCCTCATGCGCCAGTGTCCCATCAGATATGTTGAAGCTGGCAGGCATATCATATCTCGCCCTTCAAATGATACGTCGCTAAAATTCGTGAGAAGCAATCATTAAGTGCTTTTATATAGTACTGGTAGAGCTTTTTCAACACGACGTCAAGTCTATACCGAAGATTCCAATCCTTAAATGTGGTCGTCAAGTCCGTCCACAGGTCTTGCCACCGAAATGGCGTCGTAGCCTGCTCGTCCACGGCGTAAGCTTACACTGTGGATGGGCATGGCTGGAAGCCAGGCCATGGTGAGCCTGTTGTCCAAGTCTGTTGCGGTGGGATATATCTATCGCACATCCCGCAGAAGATTCAACAAGTCAGTCGCGTCGAAATTGCCTTTCAATCAAGTGCGACCGTTAAGTGTTTTTTATCTTCATGAAGCATACCTATGGTGCGCGAGGTTTTGTGTTAGTGAGGGGTTTCTCAACGCCTCAAAAACCCTCTTCGACCAAGGATTTCAAGACTTGGGCGAGAGCTGGCAGAAGTGCGGAGCCTCCTGCGATATCAACTCTTCAGGCGCCTGTTGGTGAATGGACCCTCTGGGTGACCATTCCCAGAGGTTTTGTTCAAGCTGCAAGTTCACCTCATGTTGGCTTGTTCGAACTGAAACTGTTGTCCATTGGGGAATGCCATACTAGCACTCAGTCCAAAAGGATCCCAATCCAGGCCATTCTGGTCCAAAAGCTGGGTCATCGATGGATATTGCGAATGGGTGGTCTGGGGCTGTTGAACAGGTTCGTGAGATGGTGTCATCTGGTGTCCAGGTCCGCTGGAAGCAGGCGACATCATCATGGGCTGCTGGTTCTCGCCATTGTAGCCCGAAGGATATCCCCCATGAGCAGCTGGTGTTTCAATTTCAGGCTCATCGATCATATCAGCTTGGGCGTCATATTCTTGCTCTGCAACTATAATTAACCTCCATGACTTGGCAAATTGGTGGGCAAAAACTTACCGAGTTGCTCGATGTGATTCTGGAAGGCAGGGGTAGGATAGTACGAAGCTCCAGATCCAGTCTGACCTCCTCGTCCTCCATTTTGCATCATTGATGGTCGAGGGGCTTGTGTGCTCTGAGGCATCTGCTGCTGCTGCGGTTGTTGAGGCTGCTGAGGCATCTGTTGGCGCGACATGCTTGTCATGGAACCTCTCATCGAGATGTTGTCCGAGGCCGCAGGTGAAAAGGCGGAGCCAGTGTTGCTTGGCGAGTTGGAGTGAGACGATGGTGTAGGTCGGTTCTTGGGTGATGTAGCAGTCGAATGCGGTTGCAGTGGAGGTGGCAGTACCGGGATAGGCTCAGCTTTGGGAGCTATGTTCGAGTTGGATCTTCGAGACTGGTGGTGTCGGTTCATAATGGCGCGCTGAATCGGAGGCGGCTGAACGAGGTTCTGCGGCATATGAGTCGGTCCCAGGTTAGGACTGCCAGTCTTGGCGCGAAGCTCGGCTTGGACATCGATTCCTTTTTCGAGGAGGATACGTTCAAGAAGTGAGTTCTTGTATCGAAGCATCAAGCACTCGTCGGCGGCAGTGCGGTGAGCCGCCTGCAGGTTGTGGAGGTTGGACTCATGGACACGGATGGTCTCTTCGAGTTGCTTTATGTATTCGGTTCGACGTTCTCGAAAAGCAGCTTGAGCCTGTCGGTTCCTCTGCTTTCGCTCTTCAGAAGTCGCATAAATCTTGTCATGGTATGTTAGTCGTTATTCAAGGCGGATGTATATGCGCGTCATGTTGTCTTGAAGAGAGACAGATGCATGGGTAATGCCAGGGAGCGAGAGCGGGGAAGCTGAGACGCTATTCAGGCGACATGTTGATCCCATCTTGTTGTTGTTTGCAACAAGCTCTCCTCACAGCTAAGTAGAGGAGATGCAGGATGTAATGTGTATACGGTGTAAGTGAAATGAGAACGAGTCAGACTTACAGGCTTGCGGCCGCCCTTCCTCTTAGGCTGCTGAGGCTCTTGGGTGGTATTCACAGCAGAGGCTATCGCAGGGTGGTGATCGCCCTCAGGGCTTGAGCCAACGAGAGAGTCGGTCTCTTCCCGAGGATGACCGTTTAGGCCATCGAGTTGATTGTTGTTGTTTTGGTGTTGCGCAGGATCCGCCTTATCGATTGACATCTTGTCTGCCATTACCCGGACTGGGCTACTAGACGATTTGCCGCGCAGCGGCAAACGCCCCAGAGACGCAAAACGGGAATTCTGTTACGTGACGAGGTGGAACGTACGTACGTCAAAGACGACGACGGGCGCAAGAATAGAGACAGACAAGCGTGCGCCCGTTGGGTTTTTGCTTTGCGGTTGCGGGCGTAGTGGGAGCGGGCGCAAGAGATAGCAGATGCAGCCCGGATTGGGGGTCGTACGGGGGGTCAGCTCAGCAGCGCGCAAAAAGGGCTTATCAGAGGCAAAGGACAACGCTTGGCTATCAGAGATAGTACTGTATGCTGAATGACAATGACAATGATACGCGTCTAACAAGCGCCTATCAATCGATCCGGTGTGTGAGTCGCGGGCAGGGTCTTTGAAAACGTAAGAAATTCTACGCAGAGATAAAAGGCGGGCTGTAATTCGCGTCGAGTTCTTGGGGGGGACAGATGCGATAACAGAGAAGGGGATCACTCAGGCCTCAAGGGAATACGGTTTTATGTAATGTAAATTGAGAGGAGGGGGCCAGCCCAGGAAACTCCTTCTTTTCTGCGTGGACTCGGGGCATTAGCCATTGGACCAATCATGGCCTCGTATTCAAGGGGTGAGAGTGGGTTCAACATGGCCCATCTGTGGAGCTACCTAGGAGACATCCACTAAAAAAAACCAGTGCAGCACCAGCCCAGCGGATGGATTCTTCAACCAAGCTCTGGCCTTAAATTCTTCATCATGACCCTTCAACCCATTCAAGTTGGCATCCATCGTCAAGGCAAGGAACACATGCGCACGGGCCAATCGTGGTTTTTTTTTCTAAAAACATTTTACATGAGGGATAAATCGAACAGCCTTGGATCAATCGACTACCTACACTGCCTTGCCTCTCTACTGAAGGGGCGGGCTTCTGACGGCACCATCGTCTACAGTAGCAGCCCACTCGCACTCCCACCAGACGCTGCAGCCATGCATGCCCTGGTACTCTCACATCCCACTCAACCTTGGAACTAACTCTTTCTTGTCCATCTGCTCTGCCAGGACAGACAAGACCGCACCAGACCAGGCCTGAGTGAAACAGTGGGATGCCATGCTCCCTGATAATCTCTTGAATGCTCCAAATTTGCAGATATACAAACCACCGCCCTTCAACTCTCATCATCGATAGATCGGTCCATATTTCGCTCATGTGTGGCCGCCGGCTGAATACCTACTCACTCACCCGGCCGCCGGGCTTCTCTCTCTCTGTTGGCTGAGTTGATCGGCAACTGTAACATCGGGGTCCCCGCTTTCGCTCCAGCCCTCTCACCGGAAACGCTTCAGTCGCTGGGCGGTTGTCGAGAGCAGCAAGGGCAGATTTCACTTTTCCTAGTGGTGGTTCAACGGTGCGCGGTACGCCCTGGTGGCGGAGGGCATGTGCCAGAATACTCTTGTCGTCTGTTGTGACAGACAGCCAGCACCGAATCTCACACCCAATCATTGATCCGTGTCCTGATGGCTGTTGAAATTTTCAACGCTTGTTGCAATCTATTGACAGGTGCCCTTGTCAATGGAATTCGTGAAGAACCTGAGCGAGCTAGAGCTGACAGAGAGATCCCATCGTGCCAGTATCTGGCCCGTCATCTCGCTCTATTTGGTCGATCATCCTATCATGCTTAATTTCACCGTTTATTTGGATTGTCACCCTGGCAGTTCTAGAAAACCAAAGGAACGACCCATGCTTTAAGCGCCTTCTTTTCTGTGGCAGGGATCTGTCTATCTTCAGCCCCCGCTGTGCACCCCATCCTTTCTGGCTTTCATTCACCTGTCATTGATGGAGGCTGCTATGCATTTTCAGCTCTCGAGGTCACCTGGTTCAGAATTATACAGCTACAACACCATCACATATGAATTCGGATCCCGTAGAGGCCGACCATCGGAGTTCTTGACAAGAAATCCAGCTTACGACTCGACACCAGTCGACTCAAGCTGCTCAAGTAGCAGGTGGAGCTGTCAGCAGCATGAATGTCCAATAACGTACATATTTTGCCTAGCGTGTTTCCTTGAGACATCTTGATCCTGGCTCTCAGAGGTCATCCGAATCCTCCGGATCGAGTTGCACATTAATAACTCCAGGCATTTAACCTACCCCTGCAACATCATGTGTTCCAGTTACACGAAGCTCCCAAAGAGATTTGTGCATGCCTGTCGTTGTACTGTTTGAAAGGTAGCGAGAAGTTTAATAACAAACAGTTGAGATACCACTCTGTTGTTGAAGGGAGCTGGGGAACAACAGAGTCAACGTCAGTACTCTTTGTTTTCAGCGATTCTCGGGCCACGAACAGTCCAACAGAATGCTTCGAAACCTACCAAAAAACGAAAGTTACATACACACTGTGTCTTGTTACCAATAGCTCATGGGATAGCTAGCATGCGCGGGGTCCTACGGTATATCGAGAGCAAGTCCTTCAAGAAGTTGCGAGATAAGCGAAACAACTTCCTGTTGCATATCAATCTGATATCCAAGCTGCTCATTGCTTAAAAAGAAGCAGAAAAGCTACGTACTGTATTACCTCGCGTGCATGGCATGGTATGATGGGTATACCGTATACGCAACATCCTAGCACAAAGTTTACCAGAAAGGCACGGATACACTTTTTAGGACCTCATTGATTCTATGCTATCATTGTTACAGTAAACAGACTTTGGAAATACTGTTTCATCTAAGCCAATCCTCGAGGCCTCGATGGGACCTCGTGTTGCCGGTTCCAACTCTCCACAACGGTAATTGAGACCATTTTGATAAGAACAAGATCTGACGATGCGCTATCGGCCATCGGCGGCTCAGCAAATCCTGGACAATAGTTCACGCAAAAGATGCCTATAAGGCTATAACAATACATCAAATCCGCGTTTCATATGCCACAAGCCGCAACCATGGATGACCATCCTAGTCCGTTGTCTTGATAGGAACAGATGCATACGTAGCCCCAGGACATGTAGGTATGAGGTGGAGTCGCATTCTCACATGATGGATGGAAGGCATTGGGTTCCATGTCTTCTTCCAGAAGCGAAACCATGTTGAAAACTCTGCACCATGGTTCATTTCCTACTCGTGGCTTGTTTGATTTTGATCGGAGCCACAGATCTTAAACCCTCTTTGGTTGGCGAGAAGTATTAGCTCTGACTGTGGATTCAAGAGTCAAGATTGTGATGGCTACTACCCCGGATCACCCGCGTTTTTTGCGAATTGGGATTCACAAGTTGTTAAATTGATCTCATCTTGAGCTTGGGAGAATTCAAGTGTTTGTCTTCTCCGGGAGCTGAAGTTCCAAGTTGTCGACCAGTCTCTGCAGTCTTCAAACTGGTGATAGTCTCACAGGACACGAGTGTAAGCAACATCAACATGCACCTCTCTCGACAATGGTTGGGAGCACGTACCATGTTATTGGTTTTATGAGAATGTCGACCACGCCCTGTGATTCCTGATGTAACAGTTCCAATGGTCGATGCCAGGCACACACGATGCATCCCTGGCTTCATCAACGAGCGAGACTCTACCAAGTAAAGTCGAAGAGGCGGTTCGTCTCGCTTGCCCTGGCAAACCCGCTTGACCTGCATCTCCCGAACAAAGCCGGTCTCCTGTTGTAACTTTGTTGGGCCTTAGTTTCCGCCCTTGGAGAACAACTGGAGGATCATCTCTGTGACGTTGTTTTTTTATTTCAATGCGTCGAAATCGGCATTCTTCAGAGAGTGAAGGTCATTGATTCTCCATGAAGAAGGTAGATATGTTTCAGCAGCATCATGAGTGGAAGACACTGCCACGCTATAGAATTGAGGTTCTCGGAACTTGTTCTTGGAGACATCCTCGCATTAACATGATCTCCATGGCCCTGGTAATCACCTTAGCCAAGCCACCTAACACCGGATGGATCTGCCGAATCTCTCTTCTACCTTCCTCTCAGAGTAAGAAAAACACATCCGCCTCAGCTGACGAGTATTAAGTTGGCACTTGCAACGCCGGGATTGTCGGGTCGCGCCATAGTGTCTGGGCGAGCTGCTTTCTACAGTACATGGGGGTGTTTGCTTCTGGAAATTTTCTAGCGTTGTTTGGGTTGCAGCCACTGGCAGTGAGATCCAAACCAAACAGGAACCTCACCCCATGAATTCGTGAAGGTGAAGTGAGTCGATTTGATGGTCTCGATCTCACGTCGATCACGCTTCTTGAACACCCGAGGCAGGGTCGTAGTATGTGATGGAAGGGGAGTATGAGGCCTGATGGGGAAGTACTTGGGCACGAGACGTATTCGGGGTGAAGCACTTTTGTTGAGTGAAACCTTTCGATCACAGTATTCACATGCCTCTTCGCGCTTTGTTGGGTAGTAATCTTCCATGAGGCTACTCTTATCTCGTAGGAGAATACGATTATCTGTAAGCGAAGACCTTAACATGAGACTGTTGGGATGCTCTCGCCATTTGGCTGCTGATAAGGAGCCGGGTGATCTTGTGGCATGATATTCGGTTTACCAAGTACAGGTACGTAATAGTAGGGAATACTCTGGGGTTTTAATGGTTAAATGCCGATATACTCTTATGGGCATGTTGTAACCTGCATGAGGGGATAATCGATTTGACGGTTTTCCCTCTCATTGATTAACAAATGCCATGGTGTTTTGATATACCATCGTGAACGTACCCTATGCTCAACCTTAAGTTTTAAGGGTTCATGAAGATAAATGAATATGAACTGTAGTTTTACTTTTATTCACATTTCAACGCGCGGTAAGTTACTGGTTGGGCATGCTCATAGTGTTTAGCATTGAATGTATCATCTTCCTATACTGCTTGCTATGTTGCATCTCCATCATATGATATCCGTGTATATTAACCTCGTGATCTCTAACGTGATTCTTAACTCTTTTCACCATTGCGCTCGCTCTGTAATTGGTCGTACATACGTAGTCATTCCTGAAACTTAACTATGTGGTGAATTGACTTTCATATGCGCCTTGCGTTGTTGTTAGCCGCTGACTTTAATTGCAAGACCGTTATTAGAACGTAATGGTAAAGTCGATTATACCTTGGCCAAACCATAAAAGTCGACCCGAATCAACAATAAACCCGAGCACAATGTACCAAAGAACAAGACATCATAGCAATATCTGAAACATGTCTTTAATTCGATGAATTCACTTCAAGTCGCAAACTTGGTTTACTGGTGCCACAGGGTAAGCAATGACGATGAACAGTACCAAAAAGAAGGAAAACAAACAAACACTGTCCTAAACACTGTCCACGAGCACCGTTGTTATGGAGCTTGGACCATGTAAACAAAGCAACTCGACCCACCAGTAACAACGCTGGAATTCACGCTCCATCTGGATCACCGATCAAGAGATTTGACATCATACCAGAGACCCCCAAAGACATCACCCACGAGGATCACGGCCCTTGATTACTGAAATTACTTACTCAAAATTTACCTGCATAACTTGGAGATACGATAAACTTCTTATTAGACACAATGTCCCCCCCGCGCCGTCGCTCGGCCCGGCTGGCTTCCTCTTCTACTCCCAAGGTGAGTGAGCTTCGTGATGGCATCAGTCAGTTTTGGGAGAACAAACCTCCTGACAATAATCGCAGCCGAAATCGGTGACGTCTAACCTGGCCTCTGTCACTGAAGCCGCAGAATCACCTGAACGACTTCCTCAACTGAAGAGCAACAGCAAAGCACGAAACAAGCTCAAGAAGAACAATGCTGCCCCATCCTCGCCAGCTCCCGCGCCTTCGACGCCTGCTTCATCGGCCATGAAGCCTCCCCACGATGAAATGCACCCAAGCAAGGCTCACTACAACATCGGCGAACCATCCTCTGCCATGAGACTGGGGTTCACGGATATCAAGGACACCAGCCGCCCTGGCTTTGCGCCCGACACACCGTCCAAGATTGGCGTTCCTGCTTCTGATTTCACGTTCCGATTCACGCGCGATACCACAGACTCCACCCTTAGCGGTGATGCGCAGCGCCTTATGGAGGAACTTCGAGGGAAGGCTGCCATGATCAAGGCTGACATGATCGCTCAGCGTGAAGCGGAAGATGCTGATGAGGATGCTCACGGTCGCAAGATTGCCAAACCCAAGGGCAAGACGAATCGTTACAGCGCGGCGCACATGGCAGAGTTCAAGAAGATGGACTCTATCGAGAACCACGCGTCTGCCTGGAGAGCTCAAAACGGGCGCTTCCAGCCTGTTGTCCAGTCGCTCAAGCGAACGCCCTCCAAGGCCAACCTGGACACGACACCAACTTCTTCTCCCAGCAAGTCTGGTCTGAAGCGTTCGCCCTCCAAGGCTGAGCTGGATGTTCCCACACCATCGACGCCTCGCATCACACAAAGCCTCAAGCGCAAGTCGTCGCGTGCTCACCTCGATGAGTATCAACAATCGCCTTCGCCCAAGAAGTCCACCATGCCCCCATCCAACCTCCCTACTGCTATTCCCACATCCTCCAAGATGCCGCAGTTGTTCCCTAACGTGCATCAACGCGTTCCTTCAAAGAGACTCAAGCAGCGAATGGAAGATGACGCGACAACAAACCGACCTGTGGCACGTGATGACTCTTCGATCCCCCGACCCAAGTCAAGCGGAAATGGTTCTACCAAATTGCCCGCCTCAAGCTCGGGTCTAGCGCGTCTTATGAGCCCTACAAAGGCGTCTCTCGCTCACAAGGGCAACCCGACGGCCTCTCTGCCCAAGTCTCCTTCCAAGGCTGACCTGAAGAGTGGCCTTCCGAAATCCACCAGCACTCCTCTCCTCGGGTCAGGCAAATTGGCCACGCCTAGAGCTCGGGTCATTAGCCCAGGACGCTTTGATAGAGTCAGGTCAATTTTGCGTGGAAACCGAACGGCCTCTGGCAATGTTCAAACTGCGATCCCACAGCCCATGATCTCACAAACACCGCGTCCACCCAAGCCTGAAATAGACAAGGCTTTACCACCTGTTCCTCTGACTACTCCTCGACGAAAGGTGACAAAGCATGTCGCTTTCACCCCAGAGGTCACGCGCATCGCGATCGAGCAGAACTCGCCCTCTCCCCAGAAATTCTCGCTCAAGGCTCAAGGAACACGAACCTTGGAAGACGAACAGTTCCAAGGTATCGACGGAACACTTGCAAAGGCTGACTCCGGCGATGTCGTGTATCCTGATCTTAGTGGCTTCAGACCCCTCCCCCAACTTCCCAGCAAGCAGAAGGATAACGCACCATCGTCTGTTCCTGGCAAGTTTACCTTCCGCAGCGATCACACAATCGAATTTGCAGATGTCCCTGTACTGGGCTTTGGAGCTTCCCCGGGCCAGTCGAGCGTTCGTCAAGTACGACAATCACTTAAGCCCGAGGTGAAGATGCCCGGTAGTTTCCCTGGTCCTACATCTCCCATTGGCCCCAACAAGGAGAACAAGGAGCCTGATACTCCCAAGATTCTTATTGGAGCACCTCATGGTATGTCCAACAAGAAGCGACACCGAAGTAGTTGGGATGAGGAAGACGAGGAGCGAAAGAATGCCGAGCGTGCAGCCAAGAAGCGCAAGGCTGAGCATGTTCCTGAGGGTGAAGCCCTTCTTGCCCCTCGCCTGATTGGCAGCACTCCCAGTGCAAAGAAGGTGAGGTTTGGTAGTGCGACTCCGCGTACCCCTGCCTCGGCCAGTCCCACCAAGAAGCGTGCAGTTCTCAGCTTGAGCCGACTGAACATGCTTGCTCGACCTAAGAACCGAGCTTAGGTTTCCGCGCCGATCGGATAACCACCAAGATTGCAGCTACTGCAGCTGTGATTTCTTTCACATTGAATGTATAATACGACCTTTGTGTGTCTGTCGTATACTGGAAATAGACCCGCTGCAGATTCTGGAGAGCAACTGTTGTTAGTTCTCTGGACATTTTGGTCACCTGAGGCTGCTGGCCGACGTCCAGAGCTGGACACAAGAAGCTAATGATGGAGCGTGCTTTGATCAAGTTGGAGTTTCGAGATTGTTTTTACCTGGCTTTTTTACGTGAGCAAAGTCAATGACATGCTGTTTTTTCCCACAAGGCAAAGGGTTTGGGTCATCAAGGTTTGGGGGGTCACGGGGCGCAAAGGCAAACAAACAAACAAACAGGACAGGTTGTGAGATTAAAAATCAGATGAGGGTAGTTTCATCTTTGCATTTGTTTGATTGTATGGGTTGTGTATAAATTCAAGAACATTAGTACCTATATCTACCTACATACCCAGATAGGCACTCACTTCGTTTCGTAATAAAACGTGTCTACAGCATCTATCTAGTATAATCCGCCTTCCTTCATCATTTGTCTATGACGTGCACTTTCCAAAATCAAATGTCGTGATGTCTTTCTTGATGTCCATGTATTTTCCTCTATCACTCAACCTAAATTACCATCTACCATAATTCTTCATAAAATCGATACGAATGGTTCACATTCTCTTACACACTCTTTTGTATTACCCTTAGTTGATTATTAAACACAATTCCTTTTCTATATGCTCTTAAAATGACCAAATCAACATATTCACCTGCACGTTCTGCTTCCACGTCTTCCAAGGTCCTCCCCAGATCATCGGCCGTTCTGCACGTCTCGCCTGCACAGCATGCCACGCATCACTACTTAATCTTTCCATCTGCTGGGTATGTGGAGAACTCATCTTTCGCGGCGATGAGTGTGTTAGCTTCGGCTGGTGCTTCTGGCATCGGGCCTGCTACGGATGTTTGCTTTATGGGAGCAGAGCCATTTATCAGGGGGTGCCAGTACAGGCTCTCTTTAACGATGATGAAGTGGAGGACCGGATAAGAGAAGGATGCGGAGGAAGAGAAGTCACGGACGTACCCCTCTGCGCGTCTTGTGTGGTAGAAGTTGAGGTTGATGGGGTTAAGGAGGAGAATGTTGTGAAGAGGGGGCTGAGGAGAGTTGACAAGGTGGATGGCGGGTTGACGAGGAAAAGATGGGAGGCCAACAATAGCGAGAAGAACTCAAAGGTGAGACATCAATTATTCCTTTGCGACTTTCACTAACATCTCTGTATTAGTCCTCCACTTGGCAGCCGACAATCCACGAGACAGGTGATGGTGGTGCAAGCGACGAAATAATCGCAAACAAAGTCTTGCTCAACTCTAGAGACACTTCTAAATCGGTCATATGGGTCGACATATTTGATCCCATAAACGGTCCTTCGTTCGAGCCGAGTCCACTGAAGCCAATACCGCTCTTTATGCAACGATCACCAAGTCCAACTGTCCACGGGCCTCGACATCGATCGACTGCCATCGACACATACCTCCAGCCCCCTCATACTTTAAGAAAGCCTCATTCAGCCCCTTGCTCAATCTTCCCGCATGAATCAACTGCGAAAAGCAGATCATCGGATTTTGTTACGAGGCAACCCTCAACATCTTTATCGAAAACTCCACCTCCTCGATCGCCAACGCCATCTCGTGGACGTGACACTCAGCAATATCTATCTGTACAACAAGACTATATCAAAGATAGCGACCATCCTGACCTACGACACAAACAAGCCGCCAGCTGGGTCAAAGAAGAACCCCTAAAACGACCCTCATCTCGACTCGCATTGTTAGGTCGTCGCTCAGAGGCCAATCATTCGGAGGGCAATTCCTCAGCATATCGAACACCCCCCGAGTATCCCGATCAGGTAATGCGGACACCATACCCGCTTCCATTGTCAACCGTCAGGATGGCTAGCCCTTTGCCTTCGCAGCTCACGTCGCACTTGCAACGAACTGTGAATGCTGCACCACAATCATCAGAGTATCTGGACCGCTACCAGCCTGAGACAGCGAGACCGGTGCAGAATCATGAAACGAGAAGATTGAGAAGAGTGACTGGGAGTGTGAGCGAGGAAGGTCTTGGGAAGACAAAGTCAGAGCATTCTGAAGGTGGTGACTGGGGAAAGGTTGGATCTGAGCTGAGACGGTTCTTTACAGGACGGTAGATGGGTGTTGTATGGCAGTTTATGTTAATAGAGCAGGTTACCTAGTCACTGCGAACTGCATGTATTATTGACAGGAAGTTTATTATGTTTCGGTCTGACGTATAGTTGCAGACTGACTGACTGGCTGGACTTATGAACCGTCATCACTATGAAGCTGCCTTTATACGAAGGATCAATTAAGCTTCGTAAACACCGTATTCCAGTTTCGGCGAAACTATCATGATCAACAGGACAAGGCCCGAGTGCAGCCTTAGAGGTACGTATTTCTGAGAGGTTCATATCCGCCCGGCACCGGAAGCGGATGGCCGAGACACGGAGCCAAGCGAGGCCAGTCCTACTGTACGGGGCCTCTAATTATATCTAACGTGTTGAAAGAAAGCTACAGAATGCAATTGAGCTTGATTATTATGATTGAGCGTTGAATTGAGGGGATATCCTCGATAATTGACCCTGTACGGATACATACAGGAACGTGATCAAACTGGTGACGTTAGAGGTACTTACCTCAGCTAAGCTCTGGCGGGGTAATTGGATGGCAAGTAAGTTAGCTAAGCCCCGGAAGCATTGATTGATTAAACTCTGGGTGAAGAGGATGTTTATGCTTTTGAGTTTGAAAAAGACGATATTGATGGACAGGTAATTGAGCTGATTGAAATGGCTGGTAGTGTCACGCTCATAACAGTCGTTCTTCATTAATTGATACATACTGTGATATAAGCTGGAGCTCAATCTGCTCTACCGCGGGGTCAACTGGCCTGTGCTAGCTCTGAGATGAATGATTGGGTAGATATTCCATGCCCTAACCAAGGTCGAAATCACTCACACATTTACTTAATTGCAAGAAATTGTTAAGCGAGACAAGGTTTGGAGCGTTTCCGTGTGTGTGTGCGTCAGAGTTTCCTCAGCGTCCCACCTGGGGTGTTGTACATAAGTACCTGGGGAGCTGGGTTGTAAAAGGTGTTTGTCTAGGTACAGTATCAGGTAAAATAGGTAGAGGGAAACAAATAGTCAACCTAATTGCATTATTAGTAACTACTTGCATTATTGTTAAAACTTGCTTGGTCGGGCCACACATTCATTCATTCTTTAGGTCTCAAAGTAGGTCGAGGTCACACCACACCAAGCCAAGCCCAAAAAAATACAAACAACCTACCTGACGTTAAGCCCTCCACCCGACGGGACTCCAAACTGGACTACACAGTACAGTACAATTACATACAATACCAACTCCCTCCATCTGCCCTCCCCTCCAGCTCCAGCTCTGGTCTGGTCTACGTACGTCTACACTACCCTACCTAACACCACCACCTCCCATTCCAAAAAAGCTCTCCCTCTTACAAGGTCATGCGACCATAGACCACTCTTCGTCGCCCTCAAGATTTGAATTACGCCCCGGACGGAAGGCGATAAGCCCAAGGCGACGACCAAAGATGTCGGTTGTCACAAAGGTACGGACTCTCAACTCTCGCTCGTCTCGTCTCGATCGATCCCATTTGCTTTCCTCTGTCTGTATTCTCCATGTTACAGCGGTCCCCTGCTTGCGATTTGGATTTTGGATTTTGCCTTGGATTTTGCCCAAGCGTTGCGAAATGCTGAACTGAGCGAGCGGGCGGCCAATTTTGCATCACAACGTCCATCGCCGGCCTCTGTTGCATTGAAACACTCGCTCTCGATGCCTTCAGCAGTCGCATTTGCTGCTTCATTTCCTCTATATTGCTCTGCTCTGCTCTCGTCGCATCGTCTGCCCTCTCGCCCACGACCCAGAAACAAGCCCCTCATTCCCTTTACTCGTCATCGCCCATCAGGTTGTTTGCCCTAACCTAACGCGACGACTTGTCCCCTCACGCCGAAACACCACAAATACGACGCTTTGACTGCCAAATACCTATTCAATCATGCTAACTCTTCTTGCCAGAACCCTTTTGCCTACCTCGGTACGATTCCTCCCCATCTCCCCGCTTTCCCTGCGAGAAAAAAAATCTCAACTCTGCTTGGTCGACTCTCGGATGCTGCCCAACTCAATTAATTACCATCACTCGTACTGACATAGCGACCCCTGCACAGGCAACGACAGTGACGGCGAGGAGAAGCCCGTCGTTCCTGTCAAGACCGTTGACAAGAACACTGCTCGCACTACTAAGCGCAATGTCGAGCCCCAGGCTCCCGTAAGGACCGGAGGTGCTGGCGGTAACCGCCGTGGTCCCGGTGGTAACGAGGGTGGTGAGTTTATTGCACCTGAACCGAGTTGATTATCAAAAATGCTGACTCTTTGTCTTGTAGCCTTCCGGGATCGTGGTGCTGGTAGCAACCGAAACCAGAACCGATCCACCGACGAGGCTCCTCGTGATGGTCCCCGAGGCGGTGCTGGTGCCCGCGGCCGTGGTGGTGAGTTGCTCTGAGATCCCATCTCGTTCCTCCGACTTTATGCTAACAATGTACAGGACGTGGTGCTAGACGCGCCCATGAACGCGATGACCGACACACCTCTCGCTTCGGCGGACACGGGTATGCTTGACTTGAATCTCTAGTAATGCACCCAAAACGCTAACCATGAATTTAGTGGCTCCGACAAGCAGGCTGCCCAGTCCTGGGGTGCTAACGAGGGCAATGCTGAGCTTAAGGACGAGCAGGCCGGTGAAGCTATCGCTAAGGACGAGCAGAAGGATGCCAGCGCCGAGGATGCTGCTGCTGCCGAGGCCGCCGCCGCTGAGGAGGAGGCCGAGAAGCAGGTCTCTTACAACGACTACCTCGCCCAGCAGGCCGAGAAGAAGGCCGCTCTCGACACTGGTCTCAAGGTCCGTGAGGCCAACGAGGGCAGCAAGCTCGACAAGAAGTGGGCCAACGCCAAGCCCCTCGAGAACGAGGAGGAGGAGTACTTTGCCGCTACCGGAGGCAAGGCCCAGCGACAGCGTGAGCGCAAGGTCAAGCAAACCATTGACTTCGACCCTCGCTTCGTCGAGCCTGAGCGCACCCGAGGTGGTGCTCGCGGAGGCCGAGGCGGCCGCGGTGGTCGTGGCGGAGAGCGTGGTGGTGACCGTGGCCGTGGAGGTAACCGCGGCGGTCGCGGCGGCGCTCCTCAGGGATCTGCTAAGGGCAGTGCTGCTATCAACACCAGCGACCAGTCTGCTTTCCCCAGCCTCGGCGGCAACTAGATTGCCCATGCCCACTCGCCTCCAAGAGAGCGCTCATAAATCCCCTGCTTGCAAACGTCTCATATAGCATCGCAACACGGGTCAACGTCATGTCCAGACCTCCCCTTTTCCCTTTTTTCCTCGTCACGATATAAGAAGGGGGGAAAGATGTCATATTCGTTGTTCTTCGACAGGTTGAAATGAAAAAAAAAAGTTGACCATTGGTTTTAGTCTGGCCGGATGTGTGCATCCGACAGGCAAAGTGCTGCGTGATATAGGGAGGATCTCACTAGGTCTGCTGCACCCAGAAATATTTCTGTCCTCTAGGTCTTCTCAAAGGTTGCCGTACAAAATTCAGTTGAAATGCTCTTAAATGTTGTTGTCTGATGTGATGTGATGTGAGATGAATACTGGCCGTTCGTCGAACCGTGACCTCCACGTCGTTCCCTCCATCTTTTTGAGCTATTGTAGACATGATATCCTCTTTCATTTAGTGATACAACATAATATGGTCGGTCTGATGGTTTTGATTTATGGATAGTGTCGTCGTTATGTTACTATTCCACCTCCTCGACCCATTTACCCCTTAAATCGACACTCAGCTTTTCGAGCTCAAATGAACCCAAATTCTGTCTAGAATACCTTGCTATGTCTTGTTCACGTCATACAGACGTGAAAAAAGCCACAAGCCACAAAATGCATGTAAAATCCGATACATCACATGGTCAATCATCAGGATGCACAAATATCAGGTTTTCAACCGCAAGAACCAGCCTGCTTAACATTATACGGTCTCTATCGTAATTCAAGCAACAGAGTATGTGTGTGGTGTTGAATAGAGCCCATTCTAGATATCCACGTCCTGTTGTGGAATTACCCCTGAATGCTTCATCCGGGTCAGAACCCCCAATATAGAGAACTATCTCAGATCTGCCTTACAGACAAGATGTTTTCCTGAAGCATTACTCAAACGGCTTTGTTCTGTGTCTGTTACTGCCAATTGAAAGCATTGACTCTTGGTTTCCCGTTTCCGAGCGAGAATCAGGCTCGGGCTGTAACTGATCAATTTCTCAACAATAGATATTGCTCCAAGACCGAGTAGTCATTAAGACACAGAATTAGATTCTACGATGAGAGAAGAGGCAACAGAAAGAGTCTCTTGTCTCGTTTTGTCCGTCCCGGTTCCCAATTCCTCGTTCCCCGGTCGTTTTGCTAACAACGTCATATCCTGTTTTAATCCTCTTTCGACTACCTATTTATAAACCAATTGAACGAATCAATTGATTGTTCAGTGAATTGAATGTTCGTAGCTAGCACTGCCAGCTTGGAGTATAAATTCCTCCTGCTCCCACTGCTCTTTTCCCCCCTTTCCTACTCATCTCAGAGCCATTTCTCCCTTCAGCGAGCTTTTCGACTCACCAGAGACACATTGGAACTGTGAATTCCCACGCTCAGAAGACTGTTACGCTCAGCCAAGAACCCACCACAATGTCAGACGATTCCACTCCCCAGGCCGCAAAGCGCGAACCAGAGACACTCTTCCAACTCATGTGTGACAACCTTGTCTATCATGTAGAGTACTCGTTCGAACGCTTCTGCGAAAAGGCCCGCGAGTTTGGTAGGAAATGGAAGAACCGCATTCCTCACCTCGGACGTCTGGCTGTGGAGAAGCAGGAGCAGAATGTGAAAGAGTTCTTCGCTCATGCAGGCTGAAAAGAAACAAAAGAAACAAAAAAAAACACACAAAAAAAAACACAAAAAAAAAGACAAGAAAGATGAGGTTTCATTGAGTCTTGGGATGAATTGTGCAGACTTTGAAGCTCTGGGTTGAGTGCCCAGCATATTTGGACAATTGTCTGGGATGATAACATGTACATTGTAGAATAACTATTTTCTATAAACTTGTACAAACCTCAAAAACATATTAACTCTTCCTGCCAAGTGATCCTATGTTATGTTTTAAATCTAGACATGGAAGTCCGCTGTAGATACAAAAAAAGGGGTAAACAAGATCGCTGTTTTATTCGTTTCGTGCCAAAATACAATAACAGACAAAAGAACAGATAGTATCTTACACTCTCTGTGAAAAGGTGTGCGATGCATCCATTCCAAGAGAAAACGCCAGTAAAACGGCGTTGAAGATAGCCATCATATAGAAAGGCGCACCGTTGGAGAGAGTGTCAAACAGGTACCCTCCCAACTTAGTGAGTAGCAAGATGGCAAAGCCACCATACAAAGAGTAGACGCCTGCGATAGAGCCCTTGAGACGAATGCGTGATACTGACTCTTGGTCTGTTCGGATGCTGATGAGAGGCCGGCTCTCGTCGTGGATGGATTCGTATTCCTCGGGCTGAAGCAGACTCTCAGGACGTGCGGTTCGAGGCAACTCAACTGCGAGAACTCCACGGCCGAGAGAGCCAAGACTGCAGACAATAGCGCCGATCTGGCTGATGCCGAGGAGCGACACAACCAGGAAGATAGCTGGGCTGCCTCCCCGGCCGTCTACGTCCTTGATCTCAGGACTGGAGAGTTGTGGTAGGATGATGTAGCCTACGATGCCAAAGACAGTTGAGACAACAATGGGATAGTTGATGCGACCAGTTCGGCTGGCGAGGTATCCGAAGATAGGGGCACAGATAAGACCCATGAGTTGCGCCACGCCAGTGAGAATAGAAGATAGTACGTATGCAGCTCTGCACTCCTCCTTAAGCTCTGGCGATGAGTCATGAGGCGAGCCCTTGCAAAAGCCGTTGCTGATGTAGAACGTGTTGACAAAAAGAGGGATGAAGAGCGAAATCGCAACACTTGAAGCTCGAGCGACGAAGCCGCCGACGTATCCGAGGCCAATTCGCGAGTCGACGAAACCGAGAAAGACTGAATCTTTCATAAGATGGAGATAAGGTGCAAGTTTCTATATCTTGTTAGTGACCAATGCAATTGAGGTTGATATGCGCCTGACTTACACGTCGCTCGCGGCCAGTTCCATCAGTTGATTCATGATCATTTTTCGATCCAAACAGCACCCTCCAACCCTTACCTTCTTCACCCTTGATATTGCGCAGACCGATCGCAACAAAGATAGACACAGCCAATGCGACAAGCGCAACGACGTAGAAGCTATAGGATACCGCTTCGGCAGGAGTAGTGCCCTTATTTTCACCAAATCGGGCTGGGAGTGGTAGAAACAGCGTCAATGCGACGAGGGCACCGCATCCAGTGAACAGTCCGACGAAGCCTGCTAGCTTCGATGGTCTTCCCGCCGCACTATCAGCTGTATCTGTCGTGCTTGGTTCGGAAATAGAGTGCGTATATCGCTCTGGGGTGATGGTGGCCTCGGATTCGACTGAGAAGGCAACGCTGTTTCGAGCAGTCGCATTCTGAAACGCCTTGATTCTAGCTCGAGCCTCATCCTCCTCATCGTTGCTATCGTCCGTCAAAGATGGCAGAATCGCAGTTACCATCGTAGCTCTTCCACAAAGTTAGCATTTCCCTTCCACAAGGTACAAGTTGACCCAACTCACGCTGCAGATGCGCCGATCGCGAATAGCACGCGAGCCAGCAGCAATTGCGGATACACAGTCTTTGCCTGGACGAACAAAGCCAGCGAGACACCAATTATCGCGTATCCAATAACAGCAACCCATCTCACACCCAGACGATCCGATACAAGACCCCATCCCGGACAGGCGACGAGGGCGACAAGCTCATCGACGAAGCCCAGCGTTCCCACAACATCGCCAACACCTTCTTTCTGGCCAATCAAATCGGTAATCACAAAAGAAACAGAGCTGTTTAAAAAGACAAGAAACGAGATGGAGAAGAGCGAGATGCCGAGGAGGTACGTCACTGCCTGTAGAGGCGTCGTCGACGGCGCAAATGGGAGATATCGCAGCATGGCGGGGGTTGTTTCGCTTGTGATGATGTATAAGGGTCAAGGATATCACATTGCAGACAAAATAAGTTGGTATTAAGCGCGAAATGTTGATGTAGTTGTGCTAAGCGCGATGATGTCAGAGCCAAACAAATAATATTAAGGTAGTGCTAGAGCCGATGCCCGACGAGCTAATTCCAGCTGAAGCTCGGGTATCGAATGACGGGGCCATTACATAATCTGGAGGCATCATGCATTTATGTATGTATGCGTCCGATATCGCACTAAAAGACGAGAGACAATCGTAACATATCGATCAATTGTGTTGTAACAAAAAGTTTGTAACTGCTGTTGTTGACAGTAGATGCTACGATCTTACATGTGGCGTTGAAGCTCGTTACACCACAAATAATCACGATTTGCCAAGCTAGCAATGTACCTAAGCTTCATGTGTAGCTACACTATTTATAGTGCTTTCATCCTGACCTATAAGTTTCTGTCTGTCTACAACTGCCTTCAAAACCTGCTCCGTGCTGCATTTCATTGATACAAGATAATCCAGACTCCATGCCTTTGCCCAAACTCCAATATCCCATCATCTGCGAGTACCTTTCTACCAAGCCCAGAGAACTTTGTGGTGGAGGGTTCTGGAACCCAATCTCTCAAACTCGAAAGGTGTGATCCACGAATCGTTGGTCGATAGCTTAGCAAACACGCTGGCACCCTTCCAGGTGACCACCTGCTCATCCATGTCTCTTGCGCTTCGACTCACGAGGATCCGATCGTTCAGCTCAGGTCGCCGGGCCTTGATCTTCTCCTCGAGGACAACTGTGAAGTGAGGAATCTTGGCGCCGCCGCCAATAACCATGATACTTCCCAGCAGATCTCGCAGCTTCTTCTCATCGCCCTTAGCGGCGTTCTGAATACTTGTGAGAATGGCAATGTCGAGAGGGGCAACCGGTAGTACGGCATCTCGTTCAGCAGCCATGGATTTGGCAGTTCGAGCGGCGGCGTCGACAAACATGCCTGCTGGTGGCTGCGTTTGTCCAGGAATAGGAGTTCCTCCTGCACGAGATCCAGGTGCCGGGCTGCCTCCGTTCACGTCCCTGTCCTTTCCAAAGACAAATGGAGGAACCGGTGTATTAGCCCCCTCTGGTGCAGGGGATCCAGCATGAGAGCCCATAGGAGTTCCATTCGTCATACCGTCCTTAGGGCCGAGAAAGTTAAATTGTTTGTTCTCCTTGATGGGGGTTGAAACATCGGGCTGCGACAGTGTGAAGCCATTAGCATTGGATGTTATGGACGGCTGGACGAGTGCTAGAATCGCTAATTGGGCAGCAGAGGCTGGATCATCTGGAATATCAACATCGTAGGCGTTGTAAGATCTCTCAACCAATTTACGTCGTCCCCGCAACTTGGTGCTGTTGTCAAAGATGGCAGGGTCGTATACCCCCATTGGGGCCAGGATAACTTCGTCATATGTCTTGAATGTGTATTTTCGTGTTGGCTGATTGGGCGCCCGGACGTGGAAGTTGAAGAGTTGAACAGAAATATCTGCTTGTGACATGGTGCAATGCTTGATCTTGAGCTCTTCGGCAAGAAGGAAGTCATATCGACGTTGCAGGTTCATCTCTTGGTAAGGAAAGTTGTCGTAAAGCATCATCTTGAGGAATGTATCAGTGATGTCGTAACCTCCATATTTGAGGTTGACCCTTGAATCCTCAATGACAAGGCCATCTTCCACACAGGTGACGGACGTCTTCTGGGCTCCCACATCGACAACGCAAGCTTGTGTGTATCCAGCGCCAAAAGTCGCTGCCATTCCTTCCTGGACAAAGCACACCTTGGAAAACTCGAACCAGGTCATGCAAGATCGTAGAACTTGCTCCACGTATTTCTTGTCGTATAGATCGGGAATGACAAACACACAGCTGTACTGTTGCCATTCACTGTTCGTCTTCAATCCAAGCTCCTGTCTCAATGCCTTGTCAAGCAATGTCTCGAAGTCGTCAAAGAGATGCTCCTGACTTGTGTATCCGTCCTCGTTCCACTGTCCTAGCTGTATCGGCCACCAGAGCTTGAACTTGGGATTCGAGTCGTCGGGAACACGCTGCGCTTGGTGTCCAATGAAGCAAGAAGCCAATGATTCGGGATCCTCTAGTGTTTCTATATCGGTCCATTCGATCTCAAGAGGGTCGTTGTGCTTCTGAATGACTTCAGGTTCCGTACGGCGGTTGAAAGTTTGAACGAGTTCCTTTGAGTTGGGCAAGACTTTGCGCTTGTTGGCTCGCATCTCAACCTTGAGATCATTGCACATCTTGTTGTATTTCTTTGACCACTCTTCTCCATACTGTTGGTCTGCGGTCTTGGCCTCGAACTGTCGTCGTGGTAGAGCTTCATACATCTCGGATTCGGTCTGGGGAAACTTGGTCGCTAGCGTCATGGGTATCGTCTTAGGAAGTGCATCGCTCGCAAAACCTATTCGAAGATTCTGGCTGCCAGGATGAATCACAATGATCCTGGAGGGATCTATGCCAGCCGAGGGCGTTGTAGCGCCATCTTCGTCAGGGATATCTGCGGCAGGAAGCGGCAACTCGCCATTAGCAGTCTTTGACAGGGCGCGATCTCTATCTCGGGCGCTTTGTACTAGTCGATCGCGGGTGGCATCGCTCTGGAGGCGAAGGGCGAGGACTTGATCATCGCGCTTCATGTAATCACTAAGGTGTCATCGCATCAGCACAAGTCAGTGGCTTGATAGTAGGGGTTGTCGTACGTGTAGTAGTTTTTCTGATTGATTGGCGTGACATCGGGCCATGTCGACAGCTTCATGCCATTGTCGGTCCTCTCAAGACCTAGAGTGATCCTGTCAGTATATTGTGTCTTGAGCGACACCGGGTTACTGGAAACAAGTGATCATAGGTATGCCATACCTTCCCGCAGGAGGACCCTTTCGCTGACTTTTCCAACCATAATGATGGAATAAACTGATCTTTCTGATGTTGCGACGGGAATAACGCTGAACAAGCTCACATCGATGGTGAGGTGATGAAGCTTGCTGCGCGTAGAAACAAGCTCTTAAAAACACCAGGAGCGCATCCAATCTATGTACATGTCTTGATCGCGGCAACAAACTAAGCTTAGCGCGAATAATTCGGAATTTTAATACTCCGGTGCCTACTTCGGCACATTCTAGATGGCGATTGGATTTGCATCCACTTTTCGAGTACAGCAAATGCCGGTGACTAAAGGATTCATTCCTCAAGACGGGTAAGCAGTATAATTTTAAGAGGGTTTCAGAATTTCAGGAACGCGATCAGCACGGTAACAGTGTGTTCTTATGGTTATTTCTGCCATATCGCAAAGACTACCTAATGTAGGTTGGATGTTGAACGTAACGGAAATTATATCAACTATCTTCAGATACTAGAGAGTTATGAACCCGAGCTTCGCCAAGTGCCTAAAGGGGATATATAGCAGGCCAGCTATATATATAAATTATATA
>JABFFJ010000228.1:0-64056 GCA_013623715.1 Fusarium verrucosum
CCCCTCCCCCCTGCAACCTCCCCCAGTTCTCTCCAGTATCCACCCCGGTCTGTCTGTCGTCCACAGTAAAAAATGAAAGGGAAAGGGAAAAAATAATTGAAAAAAGGGCTGGCTGCCCGGTACGTACCTCTGGAGGTAGGTTTCCAGCATTATGTCGTCCCTTGTTCAAGACAGACAGACAGACAAATCAACCCCGGTATCTATGTACATACAATCCCAGTCACATCAAATCAATCAATCAATCAATCACTTACTCACTCTGGTCATCCTCATATCACATTGCCTGCCTTTTGCCCGGCTCCCTCTCCTCCTGACTCCTCGACTTGAGATTGACAGCGGATCAGCGTCAAAAGGTGTAGATGGAGTAGTATACGTACAGTCCATCTGTTACAGGGACAAGCACAGACACAGGCACACAGGCACTGAGACCTTGGTGGGCTGTTAGGATTAGCTAGCTTTACGTAGTGAAGCTCACACAGACAGACGCTTCGACTCGGTCAAGGTAGCCCAGCCCGGGCAGCACAGCATAACACAGCACGCACATCGCAAGGCAGATACGCAGCGCAGCGCAGCACAACACAGTACCTATCAGCATTCAATACAGCGCAGCATTGACACTGCCAGAGGATCAGCTCTCGTGTCAAGTGTCAAGTAGAGACGCTCCAAATAAAGAAAAAACACTCTTGGCTGGCAAACCCCCCTCCGCCATAATTTCCCGGCCCCCAGCCCAAGCCCAACCTACCGCAACCGCAACCGCTCAGGCTCAGGCTCAGAGCACCGCCGCAGAGGTACAAGAAAGACGCTTCCGCTGCCCGCGCTCTAGTTAGGACAGACCGAGCAGCTTCCATCCTGTCTCTTCTATTCTGTGATCTAGCTTTCTTGACGTTAGCTTTCTTTTCATACAAAGTCTCAAGTCTCGCCCGCTCCAACGCACGCCAGAAAAGTGCGCCATCATATTTTGAACTCCCTTGGTCTACATACCGAATACCCAAGAGGAGATTGCACTATTTTCCCCATCTCATCCCATCCCTCCTCTCTACCTTACCTCACCTATTTTTTTTTTAACCTTTTGGTTCCCGGGCTATCATAAAGCCACCGCCCCAGACAAGCTACAGCACCACCTCACTGTAACTTTGCAGTACATGGCCTATTACTACCTGGACTCCCCCCCTTTTCCATCTCAACTATCTTTTCTACCCCTCCCGCTCCACCACCAACTTTCCCATTGACAACCGAACTCACCTCTTCGCCTTTCTCACTTCTTGTCTGCCATAACATTCTACCTTCTTCAAAGAAACCTTTGACACTCTGCACACAAGACACGACTCTTTTACCCTGTCAGCGTTACTCAGATTGCTTCATCACACGATCGACAGCAAACCGCAGCTCAATTGCATTGCCGACCAACTTGCGACAACCTACAATTTCGACCACTGTCGCGTTCCCTTGACCTTTGGTGACTCAGCCAAACTCAACCTCGATCCTCGGACTCCGTCTCGGACTCGTTACCAAAGAGTCTACGATTTCTCGGAATTAATATCGCTTGCTATTCGAATTGCGACTGATTCATTTATCTCAACACGACTGTTGAGTCCGGCAATTTCGGGTTTATCGCATCGACACAAGAAAAACCCAACGCAGGACGTTGTTGGTGTTGACTTTCATCCATCCTGGCTACGTTACCCACGCTACCAACGGAGGTGTTTGTAGCTTAAGCTACCCCAACCAGCAGCAAGCAGCCTGACCTGCGCTTCTCGACGGACTCCTTCATTGCATTCATCAGCTGGACCATTGGCTCTGCGCTGTGCTGCAGCTCTCTGCCTGTCAAAGACGAACGCCCTGTTTTGCTTGATCCAGCGACCCCAAGGCGGCCCAAAAGGAGCCACCTGCATATCCCGCTCTCTGCCAGCTCACCACGCTGCTGCGAACTTGGCACATCATCACGCCTCGGATCGACCTTGTCAGGACCTACCTACCCAGTCACCCGTCCGTGTGCTGCTCAACCTGACTGTCCTCGCCGGGTCCACTCACCAGCACCTCAGGCTCCCTGCGTCCCTGCATCTGCATTCATTACGTGCGGTCGACACTGCCCTGGCCTTTTGCATCCTCCCTGACACTGGCTGCACCCCAGGTTGGTTGACAGCTGCTCCACGAGGGATCGGCTTCCGCAGCATCTTCCCCGCAATTCGCGACTCTTATCGTTACCCCCAGGCCAGACGTCCCACCATGGCTCCCCATTCCGACTGAGCTTTTATATATGTCGATGCAACCTTCGAATGCGTCTTGTCTGTCTCGCTCTCATAGTATAGTCACCTCTCTCAACACGACCATGTCTTTCAGCTTTGATTCAGACTCAAAATCCACATCAACAACTCACAACCTACCCGACATGTCCTCACTAACACGCTCTCAACTCGGTCAGGTCCAGACAACCTTTCCTCCACAAACACAACCAGTCCCCATTCCCATGTCAGCTATCAGTACTTCATCAGGAGCTTCAAACTCACAACAAGGCTCGCCACTCATGTCTCCCGACACCGCTGTTCTAACCACCTACTCCTCCGTCCAGCCCTCACCTGAGCCAATGCGAGGTAGGGAGGAGGAGGTTTTCCCTTCAAGCTTCCAGTTGCCCGAATCTGTGCTGTCCCGGAAGACTAGCACAAACTCTCTTGCGTACAATGCCATGTCGGAAGTGGCCAACAACAGCAAAGGGGGTCTGATCCGCCGATTCTCAAACCGAGCCCAACGATTTGCAAGCCGAAGACGACCATCTTCCGGTGCCCCTGCCAGTCGTGATGGCAGTGTTGGTCCTAGTATCCTCAGACGCCGCAGTGACAGCAACGCTACAGCTCCTCAAGAGAACAACAGCGCCTTGACAGACACCGACGAGGAGCCCGAACTTATTCCCGACGACTCCATCTCCATGGTCGTACTTGACGGTGCTGCCTACCCTTCATCTACTAACAGCACTCATGGTTCCGTTAGTGGAGGTGCTGGAGCTATGGCTGGCCCAGTGCTCCCTGCTGAGCTTCGCAACGGATGCCCAGTCAAGAAGGTTTCAAAGAAGAGCCGGCCCAAGAGGATCAATCTCGTCTACGAGACTGAATCCAACAAGCTCTCTTGGGATCCAACTCGCCCTCAGAAATCTCTTCATGTTGATGAGATCAGAGAGATCCGAACCGGTTCTGATATTCAACAATACATCATCGACTACGGAATGGGCGATGATGCAGCCACATATAACGACAAATGGTTCACCATTCTCTACAAAGTTCCCGAAAACTCCAAGACAAGGTTTCTGCACATTGTTACCGATAACACTAATAGCCTATCACTATGGACAGAATTCCTGGACGCCATGTTGAGATATCGACAGGAACTCATGACATCGTTGATGGCATTCAATGATCGCGCCATTGCCCAATATTGGCAATCAGAGATGGCCAAGGAGTTTGGCGACCAGGGCCGCACTCAGCAGCAGGAGGAAATGGACATCGCTGGAGTGAAACGTGTGTGCCAAAACCTTCACATCTACAGTTCACAATCGACTCTCGAAGTCAACTTCCTCTTGTCCGATTCTCGACGACGATCAAAACTAAACTTTAGGGAGTTCAAGGACTTTGTGCGACGCATGAAGCAAAGAAACGATGTCCAACGAATTATCCGCAACCTCGCCGCCACCCCCGAGCTCGGCCTTACCTTGACGGAATTTCTCACCTTCCTACGTGACGTCCAAGGCGAGGATGTTGACTCCAACCGGGTTGCCTGGGAGAAGTTGTTTTCTCGGTTTTGCCGTCAGTACCGCAGCGACGAGGTTGACGCCTCAGAAAACGCCGAGATTATGTCCGAAACCGCCTTTGTTGGCTTCCTGACGTCAGAGGAGAACGACGTGATTCAGCCCGAGCCTCAAAACATTGTCTTGGATCGCCCAATGAACGAGTATTTCATCTCAAGCTCCCACAACACCTACCTCCTTGGTCGTCAGGTTGCCGGTCAGTCTAGCGTCGAGGGCTACATCTCAGCTCTTGTTCGGGGATGCCGATGTGTGGAGGTCGATTGTTGGGACGGCTATAATGGCCAGCCCGAAGTTAATCACGGCCGCACCATGACAACCTCGATCAGCTTCAAGGAGGTTATGACCACCATCAACAAATACGCCTTCGTCAAGTCCAAATTCCCTCTTTGGATTTCCCTTGAAGTCCACTGCAGCCCAGCCCAGCAGGCGATCATGGTGGAGATCATCAAGGAGTGCTTCGGCTCAAGATTGGTCACAGAGACTCTGGAGGCGTTCCCCGACAAGCTCCCTACTCCTTCCGAGCTCATGGAGCGTGTCCTCATCAAGGTCAAGAAGCCCCAGATCAAAGAGGAGCCTGTTTCTGCTGGCAACGACTTCCGAGGCCGACGCAGGGGCAACAGCCTCAACTCGCCCATGATGCGACCATCTGCTCCTGACAGCGCTGCTTTGGTGCCCTCCCAGTCCCTCCCCCAGAGCCCCATGTTGACACCTAGTCACTCATCTCGACGATTGGTCAGCAAGAACCGTGTCAACACCATTACGGAGGGCCGGGTCCAAGCCCAGGGCTTGCTGAGCAGCAGCACCAGCGACAACGAGAGCGCAGGTGAACAACCAGCCAAGAAGGCTCCCAACAAGACCGTCCAGGTCCTTGGTGAACTGGGTGTCTACTGCGCTGGCGTCAAGTTCTCTGGTTTTGACACTGTCGATGCGAAGCAGTACAACCACATCTTTTCCTTCATGGAGTCAAGCTTTGCCAAGCACTCCCGCACCAAGGAGCAGAAGATGGCACTCGATATCCACAATATGCGTTACATGATGCGGGTCTACCCGGACCGAACTCGCATCACCTCCAACAACTTTGACCCTCTTATTTACTGGCGTCGCGGCGTCCAGATGGCCGCTCTCAACTGGCAGACTTTTGACCTCGGAATGCAGCTCAACCGTGCCATGTTCGATGGCGGCAAGGATTCTTCCGGCTACGTTCTCAAGCCCGCCGAGCTCCGGGATATCCAGGTCCTCCCCTACAACTCCGACATTGCCGAGGGCAAGAAGGAGCGCAGCGTTGTGTCGTTCAGCATCGATGTGATATCTGCGCAGCAGCTAATGCGACCTGCCAACCTTCCCGCCAACAAATCTATGGACCCATACGTGGAGATCGAGATCTTCCACGCCAACGATAAGCGGGACAAGAAGGAGGCGGATTCCAACCTGGTGATGGAACACGACTCGCCCATCAAGGTCCAGACCGAGGTGATTCGCGAGAATGGCTTCAACCCCATGTTCGACAAGAAGTTCAAGTTCAAGGTTACCACCAAGCACCCTGACCTGATCTTTGTTCGTTGGTCTGTCAAGCTCTCGAGCAACGGCGAGAGTTACAATGAGCGGCCAGCCGTTGCCACCTACACCGCTAAACTCACCAACCTTAAGCAGGGTTACCGCACCCTGCCTCTTCTCAACCACGCTGGCGACCAATACCTGTTCTCTAAGCTCTTTTGCAAGATCAAGGTAGACTCGGTTGAGAAGATGTTGCTCGAAGCGCCTCGCCGCAAGACCCAGGACGGTAACAAGCTCAACCGTCTTGGGGGCAAGGTCTTCAGCCGAATTAACACCAGCCCTAAAAGTACCATTGAAAAGTCTAGCTCGGAGAAGACGAGCTTTGACAGTTATTGATTACCGACTGAGCACTATTCATTTATCTCATCTGTACGAACACGTTTTCAACCTTCTTGGATATAATTTTACCATTTGATTCTCGATTCGATCGATACTGAGCCCGACGAAGCTGGATCTGGACACTGCTTGAGTCTGATATCGACAAGGATCTTGGGCAGAGGATCTCCGAAGCCATCCTCTGATATTGGTCACAGGTCTTTTTTCCATGATCCCAGGAGGATCCTGGCGCGACACGCGATGGGACTGGAGGGATCTGTGACTCGATGATGATCGGAGCCAACGCCATTTCTTATTATTTTATTTCTGTGTTTCTTTCTTTGTTTCTTGTATTTTCAAGACAGGGTTGAAGCGTTTGAATAACCCTCTTCACAGTACCCTGTTGGTACACGACGATTTCCTTAAAAACACGGCGCATGAACAAAAAAACAGTTAAAGATGGATAAATACCCCCTTTAGCGTGGATGGTGTTGGTCATTTATTATTGGGATTCTATGTTTATATTTTCTTTTTTTTTTACCGATCGCGGCTGAGCTGAGAGAAGGCCAGCCGCTTGAATGGATCGAGGACAGGACGGGAATGAAAAGGAGTTTGCATATCTACACGACGCTCGGCCGTGATTTGGGAGCGTCAGGTCAGGGAAACTTGCATTGCATTAGCACTGGGGAACGGGAATTCACGTACTATAGATCGGCACAAGGCGGCAGGGAAGCCAAACAAACAAACACTTGGGGAAATATCTCTTTTCTGCGCAAACAAAGCACTACTACCAACTATACTTTGGCCCACAAAATCTCGTCTCACTCTGTCTCTGACTCTTGTTGATTATACTACAATCTGATGTCATCAATGTCACCTGGCACGGAGGTCGAGATGACAAACAAATGCTATGCTACGGGCAGGGCAGCACGCACATGGGAGCGGAATGGATGGTCGGTTGGTGGAGCAGGGGATATCCCTTCACTTTGAGGCCTCTGAGATGGAACAACGGATCGACATTGGGAAATCATGATATACACATACTGTACTAATTAATGGTGGCTCACGCTACATATAACGAACAAACAGTAAAACAACAGATGGGCCACCCCCGGCAATCTGGGGATAGGCAATGGACCCTTTCCCCTTTTTAAGACGTCTAGGGATGCATAATGAGAAATAATACTTTACTCTATACATACTTTACATACTACCATCGTAAAACTTACAACCATCCATCGTCCATCGCTCGTATTCTCGTATTAAACCCCTGTTTCATAATACCAGATTTATAGACCACGTTAATCCCCACAACTTACTTAGCTTTCTTTCCATCCATCCCCTATGACGAAACCCAAATCTTTTCCCATTCCATTCCCCGTCTAAAATCTTCGTTCCATGTTCATCTCGTCTTCCCCGCAGGGTCCCCCTTCTCCAATGCTGATCTCCACGATCGTCGCTAGGGGCGTGCAACCGTTGAAGAGCAGAATACCTATAATGAAGAATGAGGCTATCTAGAGTTTGCCCTGTAACGGAGATGGTGGAGAGAATGGAATAGTTAGAGTGTGATTTGTAAGGGTTGATTGATGTGACCCCGCTTGGATGGCTTCATCTAAGTTACATACCGTCCATCTGCAACGTTCCCCCTCTCACGCACGCACGAACAAACCTACACTGAGAGTTATAATGAGCGGCATATTATCAAGCGTCGATTTGCTTGACATGGTCCCTAACAATGACCAGACCTGTACCTCGGCCTTTAGTCTCGCGAGGGATGCATTGCCCACCCCCATCTTGAATCATTCCCTCCGAGTCTATTCTCTAGCTCTGCACATCGCCCAGCGAGAATCCTCTCCCTTTGCGACCGACCAGATCGCACTACTCTTCGTAGCGGCTGTTCTCCACGATATAGGTGCCAGCCATCTCTACAACGGAGAGCAGCGCTTTGAGATCTGCTCGGCCGACTGCGCAAAGGAGCATCTCCTCAGAGCGGGCTACCAAGAAGCCGAGGCTCATCAGGTCTGGACGGCCATTGCGGTGCATACGTCACCAGGGATAGCAGAGCGAATATCTCCCCTGTCGCGCCTGGTGCGGCTGGGAGTTCTCTGCGACTTTGGATCAGAAGGTTATAGGCGAAGCATGGGAGTCGACGAGTGCTACAGAAGGATATCGACGCTTCTGCCGAGATTGGACGCTGAGAAGTGCCTGGGTGATGCGGTAGTTGGGCAGGCCAAGGAGATTCCACAAGTGGATAGACTCACCTGGTCAAGCAACACCAAGTTCCCTGCTGCGAGCTGGCCTGGGATACTACTCAGGGCACATGCTGAGAATCCAGGACTAGAGGGAGTCAACCCGGCTTTCTGAAACACGCCAAAGGGACCTGGATTGACAGGCGTGAATACCTACATACCAGCCAGGATGGATATCTGTGTATGCAACTATCGTATTGTTGGCAGCCGATATGGATTCAGATTGGCGGTGTAACCCCTCAGGGGTACCATTAACATGGACTGAGCGAGGATCAAGGGGTGTTGGGTCTTGTATGTTGTATGTAGATCGTGAAAACGTGGACCATCTCGACTCGGCAGTTAAGACAAGTCACACGAGTCGCGCTTAGCGATCAGTAGATTGATTCATGGTATGTAGATATACACCCGTAGATCCATTTGATATGATAGAAGCTGAGCTAGAAGCTACAGGACATACATATCACATCATACACCCTTCCATTCAACTCCATAAACATGCTGGGATAGAATAATAATTTAATAATATATCAAACTTAAAAGTAAAAGAATATGACAAAAAACTCCTCATCTCATGATAAGAAACGTTACGTCGAGGAACCTCATTTATGTCATTCGCTTTCAAAACAAAATCCTCCCTGCCTGCCTGCTTGCCTCCCAGATTCTAATCGACACCCTCGTCCTGGAACTTTGTAGGAGTCCCTGAGCGGCTGGATGTTCTGCTAAGGGGGCTGCTCTGCGAGCTTCCCTTACGAAGCATGCCGCTCGCTCCACTGCGACCCCAGTGACCGTTGGTAACGACTTCTAGGGCGCGGGCTTCAGCATCTTCGCGACGTTGAGAATTGGATGTGAAGTTTGGGCTCAGCTTGCCACTTCTTGGCTCAGGGTTGTTATCGTCAACGAAACTATCATCATCATCATCACGTTCATCATTGCTGTCCAGGTCTGCTAACTCATCGTCTACTGTTCGACCACGAGGACTCAGACGGTTCATGGGCACGTTTTGTGTTGCGTCAGCGTAGAGGTTGGGATCTCGACCAAGCACTCGATCAGCCTTGCTCATATTCTTGGGGCCTGCGAGTTGTGGTTGAGGAGAGAAGTGTCGTCCTGCGCCTGTAGGTCGCTCAGGAATGTTGGGAACATCATCTGGTGATCCCCAGCCAGCGTTAACCTCACGAGCTCGTTGTTCCTCTCGCTCAGATTTAAGTCGGTCACGGGCTTCAACCCACTTGCTGCTCGCTTCCCATGTCCAGCCATCTCCTGTAGTGTTGGAGACAGGGAAGAACCACAGCGCGGGTGTAGGGCCAAATAGATGTAGCATGTTGCGTTTCCAGCCAAGGTCGAAAACATTGGGCAGCTTTTCAGAATCCTGTTCGTCAAGATACTCCTCATAACGCCTTTGCCGTTGCTCCCGCTCTCGCTGAGCGTACGATAAATGAACTGGATGCGAGCCATCAGGGGGATATGTCCGTCGCTCCTCGCCCTCCTCAGGTCGTGTGACGCCAGGCAGAGCGTTTGCGTGAAAGTCGACAAATTGGCGAGCAGCCTCCGGTACGTTGTTAGCAGGGTTATGGGCAGAGGTGAACGTCTTGCGAAACGGTGATAAGTATCGTGTCTTTTCGAGGCACTCAATAGTAGTCTGGCCAGAACGAGCAAGGTGAATATGCCATCCTGTAAAAGCGCCCACGACAAGGCCAATAATTCCACTCATGACGCTCAGCATGATAAAGTTGACGGGTAGAAACGTTTCGATGTATTCCTGGTCAGCCAGCGCTTCGTACCAGACCCAGGTTGCACTGACGGCAAAGGACCAGAAGCAGAAAAAGGTCGTATAGATCAGGAAGAGGAGAAAGGCCTTGTGGTTGCGCAAGCCGATACAAGTCGCTAACCAGGGACAGTGATGATCCATCTTGAGAACGCATCGTTGACATGTCGAACAGTGGTGGGCGCGATCAGGCTTACGGGCCTGGCACTTTTTGCAGAATCGAAACTCGCCGTTGCTCTTGACTGTAAAGGAGGTGCCCTGGGGAGTATGTTGCGTCGGGAGGAGGCCATAGCCCATATCGTTCGTCGTCGAGCCGGGAGGTGTAAAGACGGCGGTGGTGTAGCACCAGTTGAGCATGAGGTAGAGGGCAACACCTATTGTCGAAGAACCGGTACCTGTGAAGACGTTAGACAGACCGACCGTTGGGAGCATAACCACGAGCTATACGTACCTATCCAGCTGCTCTTCCTGCTAACGTTGCCGATGTTGACAACGACCCAAACCGACCATGATGTTAAACCATATACAAACGCCAGGGGAAAGTATGTCGCAGCAGTACAACATCCACGCTCGATCTTGCGTGCCCATTTACGAGCCGTTGCCATTGCGCTGGCTTATATGTCGCCTCTTTAATCTTGGGAAGCAAACCAGATCTTATTTCGCTGATCGCTCCTCGTTCAACAAATGTGTAGGTTTCTATTTGAATCGAAACGTCTCGTCATAGCGCAACGTAGCGAACACAGGGGTATATGGTCGATCTCGAGATGAAGCAAGCAAGCAAGCCGTTGTCGAAGGCGGAACGTGGGGAAAGGTTAAAGAAGGAGACGACAGCGGCTCGTGCAGCAAACCCAGCGTTTCGCAGGTACTGAAAATGCAGACAGATTATAACAAATTATTTTGTAGATGACGAGACAAGACAAGACAAGACAAGGGAATAATCCAGAAATTAACTAATGGCAAGGAGTCTCGACTGCTGTCAATGAATTGGCCGGGCCGATCAAAGCGACGCTTACTAAGTGTCGTCAGGGGCCAATAGGGTTTCACATTGGCTCCGCTCCCAC
Organism: Fusarium verrucosum; assembly: GCA_013623715.1. Classification (NCBI taxonomy): domain Eukaryota; kingdom Fungi; phylum Ascomycota; class Sordariomycetes; order Hypocreales; family Nectriaceae; genus Fusarium; species Fusarium verrucosum. Next base: position 10,738 of record JABFFJ010000228.1, read on the forward strand.
GCTAAATTTAAACTCCGCCTCTTGTAACGCGTAAGTAAATCCACTGCATCCGCTGTAAGTTGACTGACCTCAACCAACTGGCTGACTGTACATACATATTACTTATATGTATCAGAGACAAATTTACAACGTTTCAAAGTGTATCTGTCTACTTTAACGATCTTGATCAGTTATGGTACGTCCAGAATCTAAATATTGAGTTGTACGTCTTTGTCTCATAGACTTTCATCTACTCATTTGGGTTCGTTCATAGTATGTATGACCACCTATCTAGGGTACTCACCGGAGAAACAGGAAACAGTCCTTGATCTTTCCAGATACACTACTTCAACTGGGGAACTAAGTAAACAGTCTTTCAATCTTAGTCCAAGATGTGGCTCGATTATACAAGTATGGAGGCTATCGTCCGAGGCCCATGAAATCCGATCCTCAAGACTACCTGGGCTGCCACTTGGCAAATGATCAAGCCAAGAAATGCTTTCTAAAACTAGGTACTGTTACTTTAATCAGGTGACATCGCCTCTAATACTCGAAAACATCACGGTAAAATAGACTTCTTGACTCGTCATGGTCATCATTCAGCTATCTAGAGCTATGTTGCCCAGCTATCTCTCATCGAGTTCACGCCGCCTTAAAGCTGGCCAGTCCCAAATCAAATTCACTTCTTTCGCAACCACCATTCCACCAAATCTACCAGTGGATAACAGTATCCTTGTAAGGATCGCCTCCGTTGGTCTTGGGGTTCACCTTGGGCTCATCCCGGTTTTGGCGAGTGCCAAACGTCTTTGAAATCTCATATCGGACAGTCCCATCGCCGTGCTTCTCGGGGTGCACATCGACCAAACCAGCCAGCAACTGGTCCATGTAGGCATCGTACTCAGGGGTGTCTCGGAGGCGACACTTGGATCCGTTGGATTCGGCATGCTGAGTGATAGAGGCCAGAGACCCGAAGGTGTTGAGGCAATAGGGGCAGCGATACTTTGTCTCCGAGTGAGCCTCAGATCTGAGGTGCCCGACGATGGCATGCTTCGATTTGAACGTCTTGCCGCATCGCCCAATAGGGCACGCAAACTTCTGGGTATACTCAGAGAAGTAGCAGCTGACGTTGAAGTTGGGATGGTCAGGGTTGTGGACGCTCAGGAGATCGTAGGTGGCTCGGGCGCTGGGAGCAGTGGCCTGCTTCAGCTGGTCCTGAGTAGGGCGCTGAGCTGCAGGAGCATTCGGGAACAGCTTCTTTTCCTCGGACCAGGCATTCTCCTTGTCCTTCTCCTTGTTGTTCTCCTTGTTTTGCTGCAGTGCGGTCGAGCTCGAGGAACCAAGGGCAGGGAAGGGGCCAGGCTTATCATTTGTTTCCCACTTGGCAGTGGGAAGACCCCTGGCATCATTCTCAGGCATGTAGCCACCGTAGTAGGACTTGAGAGGTTGCTTGGTAGCGGCCATAAGAGCCTGAGAGAACTGCATCTTCTCCTTGCGCATAGACTCAATGACACTACTGTTAAGAGAAGAGCACTCTCTCTGGATGTGAGAAACAAGCCCGCCCAGGCGAGAAAACGGACCCTTTCCACATCCTGAGCAGCAGAGCTTTTGTTCCTGAGGATGGTCCTGTTAAGAAGTTAGCAAGGCATCACGGGCAGAGTGAGAGATGAAGACTGACTTGCTGGATATGTAGGCTTTTGGCCTCTTCAGTCAGGAAATCCCCACTGCAAAACTCGCAGTAGATGTGTTTCTTGTCTCCCTCTTCGGCCATCTTGACTTTGTGTTCGTGAAATTTCTCCCAGGTGTTGAAGATCTTCTTGCAAATACCGCACCAGAACTTGCCATTGGAGAGGGTTCCAGACGACATTTTATAGTCGTTGAGTGGCGCTGCCATGCTGAAAAAGTGCTGTTTGTCGTCTGTTGGTTGTTTGTCGAAAAGGGGAGATTGCCGTGTGTTTTCCGTTTGTGTAGAGAAGAGTCGGTGCGGGACGGAAAGAGGCAGGAGGAAAGACACATCAGCATGCAGGTTTTTTTTATATGTAGGCAAACGGAAGGGGGCTAACTACAATGAAGAACAATAGTCTCTGAGTCACTGTCAAACACCACTGTTTGAAAAAATGCTTGCTAAGTGGAAGAGGGGAGAGGGGGGGGAGAGAGGAGAACAATAAGAGTGACTTGGGCAATTATTGTTCTGCCACAGGCATACCAACTAGTTTCTATCGAGCAACAGGCACCGAGAAACTAAGATACCTATGTAGATAATTGAAATCGTGCATAGATGAGAGAGAAAACAATTATGCCTTTGGTGGTAAAGTGTGAGCAAGTTGTCATGAGAAGCAGATTGAACCCAAGCCTCCCAGAAACACACATAATGCGCAGGGAAGAAAGGTAATATCATCAAGCAACTCCCTTTGCTCTATTTCCCGACTCAAACTGACTTCTCAGCCGTACATCATCTCTCTGTCAACATCATCAGCCCTTCCGATCGTCGTATCACCATCCTCATCATCCCCTGAATCTTCCTCATCAGAGTCCTCATTTCCAGACCCCATCTCCTCCAACAACCGAGCTTCTTCCTCCCGCATCTCAGCCGCCCGTGCTTCTTCTGCTGCTGCCCGTTTAGCGTTCGCGTTGGGATCTCGAACACGCACACTGTAGCCCTTATGCTTGTTTTTCTTTGTCGGTTGCCGTCCCCGTAGTTGCGTAAGCTCTTCATCTGTGAGTCGTAGATTGGGAAGAGGGAGATGGAATGTTGCCTGGTTTGATCGGATAGGTGTTTCGTCTCCCGCCTGTAGTGTCATTGCAAAGTCTTCTCGTGTGAGGTGTCGATCGAACTGGATGGCCACAAGCTTTGTCTTCATGATGGCTTTGACCTTTGCCCAGAGTCCACCATGGTACCAACCGCTGCTAGGATCCCATTCAGGGCGTATGGCAGCATTCTCAAGAAGTTCTTTGAGTAGCGGGTCTGTGATGTCGCATACCTGCCACACTTTGCCATCTGTGTGAAAGGTTTCGCCGTCAAAAACATGACTTTCCGAGAGTTCCTCCAGAAATTCCTTCAAGGGACCCATCTGGACCTTGCGTAATGATTTCCATGTTTGGCCACGTTGGGCACGCTTCTGCTTAGGAAGCTTAAACATGAGAGTTTGATAGGTTCGATATTTGGGATCAGTTCGTGGATCAATGCCATAAGGAACCACTCCATCTCTCCATGGCCCTCCCTTGAACTGATAAGCGGCATAGTTGAGATACTTCTTGAGTTCATTCCAGTTCTTAAGCTTGCCCCCAAGGTGGTTGAGCAGAGAGCGTCGTGTCCAAACTGGACGTTCGTCGAATGCCGCTTCAAGCTCAGCCATTATCTCCACCATCCGCGGGTCCGTCATATCTGGCTCTAGTTGAGGGCCAGCTGGTGCAGGGTCTTCTGCGCCGATGAAGTAGCCGACTTGCTTCACAGCAGTAGTGTTGACAGTACCGCCATCTTCAGTGGCACGCACGTACGGATTCTGCGAGTATTGGTAGTTGAAAGGAAGGCTCATGTGGGTAAACATGGGCGGTGGTAGAATATCGACATTGGGGCCTTTGTCAGTACCGGGTAGGAACTTGAACTCCTTGATCTTGTCGACTGCAAGGCGTTAGTATCATCAACAAATCCTGGGACAAAAGGCTTACCATCTCCAGGGAGAACCTTGTCCACATATCGCTCAGCAAACGAGGATTTTGACATATCCCAGTAAAAGTCGGCGAGTCCACGGAAACGATGTGTGTTTCGAATAATACCAACTGCCTCAATCTGGTAGTTGTCGACGTTATCTGCCATCTTTCGGCGCAATACTTTAGGGTCATCAAGCCGAGCATAAGATGCGACCCCGTCGTTTCTAGACGGTTGATCCTCAGCATTGGCGACTTGGACATCTCCTTCCCAGGGGCCATCAGTTCCACGTTTGCGCTTACGTCCTGTTCGTTTCGGAACGGTGATCTTAAGAACCACATTATGACTGCGAGCATTATGGGACATGATGGGTTTGCAAAATGGGTTTTCTGGTGTTAGATATAGTGGAATAGAATTTCTTCCTGCATCCATGACCTGATAATTCTGTTGGTAAGACTGATAGAGGAGGCTGTGATGAACTTACATGTTGAAGATGTGGTACTCGACCAAACGCCTTGACAGTACGGTCGACATTTTCAACCACGGCGGGAATCTCTACGGCACCGAGAATGCGAGAGGGAACCTTGTATCTAGGAGCTGAATCCGGGTGAACAGATTCGTTGACCCTTTCACCATGGTCGGTCTCAAGTTGAGTGTCATCCAAGCTATCGTAGCCATTTTCGTCGGATGAAATCTCCATCTTTTCCTTGTCGACTGTTATTATGGTCTAGACATTGAAAGTTATGAAATAAAATTTGGTGAATAAAATCTGTGCTGTATGAGTTTTGTTGACGACCATTTAGGTGTAAGCTCTGTCGTCTGCGAACTGTATGTAGACTTGGGTGAAAAAACAACACGAGCAAGTCCAGATGTACACCGAAGCTAACCTTGTCCGGTAATAAGACGGCGATGCAAAAGTCAATAATAGTAGCCAATCAGAACCCGCAGCTCAGGAGAGTTGTGCTAATGCTGTCCAGATTAACGGGGACGGGAGGAAGGAAATCGCTGCCGCTGTTACATGGAATGGAAATGGATGGTTCCACGATGATGAAGACTTGACGTCGTTCTCACCATGTCCTTGATAATTGTCACTGCCTGTGGCTGAAGAAATGTTCTTTTGAAGAAGCACTGTTCTCGTGGTGGTTAAATGGACAACACAGACAGTGCGGATCAGGCCATTTGCTGTGGCTGAATGGTCTGTGCTCCCGGTTGAGCTGATCGAACTCCAACAAGTCTAAGTTTAGAAGGGCTACGATGTCAAGAATAAGACCGAGATTTACAGTCAAATACGGTGATAAGACTGCTTTTCAGGTAGCTTATACATTTATTGAATCACGGACTTCGTCAAGTAGGTCTGAGTATGAGACTTGAGTTGTGCTCTCAGCCGATCCACACCTGGCTGCGATCCATCAACTGAACTGACAGATAGGTAGCTAAGGTAGTTATGTTATATGTCACGAAATGCTTATTTTGTATATACGAGTTGAAAGCCACAGTCATGTTTTCCTCTCATGTTCTTTATTTATTCTAGAATCGACTTCAGATGTCTTCTGTTTATTTGTGGCTGAAGAATCTCATGCTATCAGAGCCCATTCTTACACAGCCCAGCATGTACCTATCTAATTTCGGGCGCGTGACTGGTTCAATTCAACTCCCTTGACGCCCACTTCTTGGCAGATCGGAATTTGATGTCCTTTTGCAAAAACTCTATTAAAGAGCAAGGACAAAAATAAGCTGACAAGTGTATATAAACAGAAATAAGGCCGAGATCAAGTGCGCGGGAGTAACTAAACGCTATCTTAAATTATACGCGGTGCATTGATCATAGAATCATCCATATTTACCCAGCAATAGCAGATGGAGTATGTCCGTCCCGTCCATTCAGGAGGGGCACATCCCCCTAAGGGGCCCGGGGCCTTTGTAGGGACAGTAGCGCCTCTAGCTAATTTCACCGCCGCCCGCCCGGGTGCTCATCTCATCCCCAGCAAGGGTCAGATCCAATTGAGCTCAGCCAGGCACAGCACATCAGGGCATGCATTGCATCTGTTAGCGATACTGCAGCATCGACACAACTCTCACTAACACCTGGCGATCTGCCCGTCTCGAAATAATCCGGCCTCTCTCCAATTATCGAACCGCGTTCGTTCCCTCCAACTGGAGCTTCCCCCCCGCAAAGGACAAGCAACCAAAGCACAGCACAGCACAACCACTCTCCTCGCCGGCGCCCAACAACACCTACCTACAACCTACGTCAAGTTTCCCGTTTCAACGACGACAACGAGGCTCGAGTCTGCAGCCGCCGTGACCATCTCGACCACGCACGCCGCGTCTTTGATATTTCTTCTTCCTTCTACTCACTTACTTGTTCTTTACTTCTTCCACCAACCTCGCGACCTTTGATCTTGTTACGTTTTCTCCTCCCAAGACAAGACACCAGCAGCCAGCACCAAGCATCAGCAGAGACCCAACCCGCCGAGCCCCCGTTCCAGTCCTGCGCAAGTGCCAGCGCCTCACTACCAACACCCAGTCCATCCATCCATTGCACGCACCCGACACCTACCAAACGTCACATCTTCAGCTCTGGCTGGTTCAGTGCTTCATCGTCCTCTTTCTGCATGGGATCAATCGTCGCATTTCGCTCCTCCGAGTAGTCTTTTCACCCCAGCCGCCTCAGCCTCATCATCAGCTTGGTACATCTCGTCCGGCTCCCGACTGCACCACAACGCTTTCGCCAGGCTGGCCCCTCTTCTCTTACCTGGAAATCGCCCCCTAACAACGACTATCTACATCGCTCATCGCTAAAACGCCTCGATTTATTGATATTGTTGCTTGCGCAGCTCCCATCAACCTCTCGACGTCCCTTTGCCCCTGACGTCGTTGCCCCGGTGCCCCACTGCCTCATACAGTTGAGCAGCGGGCGTCTCAAACCGCCCCTCCACACGACACGCTGTTGTCCGACAAGATGAAGCGCTTCAGCCAGAGAGTTGTATGTCACTATTCCCTCCCTCTCTGCTAGACCAGCTCGTGCTAACCTCACTCAGCTCTCGCGTGGGAAAGATTCAAGCAAGTCTTCTAAGAAGAACAAGGATTCTAAGGATGGTACCGCGTCTCCCTCATCACGGGATTCTAACCAGTCACCGGTGCTCACGCCCTCATCCTCCACGTCGACCCTGAACGATCCTCGAAACAAGCCGCTGCCACAAAACAGCTCTGGCCATGGAAGCGATCACGGTAGCGCCTCGCAGCCCTCCAACCTGTCCAATGTAGCTCAGGCCGGTAACACCCCTGATCGCTTTGCTACTGGAGGCGCCTCGAGCCCCAACGGCGGTAGCTCCGGCAGACTGCCCCCAACTGTTATCATCAGCCCGACGCCTGGTGTATGTTGATATTTCTTACTCCCTCGTTGGTTCGACCATTCCGCTAACCACAATTACCGCAGCATGTTCCCCCGCCCGGAGCCGCCGAGACGATGCCACACGACTTGGCCCCTCCCAAAGCAGGGCAGAAGTCGCTCCTGATCCATCGAGGAATAGATAACCGCGATGCGATTCCCGAGGGACTTCGAACCCCAAAGAGGCAGCATTCTTCGCGATTCGACATCTCCGCTCACCGTGAGCTCGAGAAGTTGCCCGGATTCCACGAAGTCCCCCCTAATCGACGACAAGAACTTTTTATGCAAAAGATTGACCAGTGCAACGTCATTTTCGACTTTAACGATGCGAGTGGTGATATGAAGTCCAAGGAGATCAAGAGGCTTGCTCTGCACGAGCTGCTAGATTATGTCGCCAACAACCGACAGGTCATCACGGAGCCCATGTACCCCAAGGTTGTCGACATGTTTGCAAAGAACTTGTTCCGTCCGATTCCACCTCCGATGAATCCCCAGGGCGAAGCTTTTGATCCTGAAGAGGATGAACCCGTTCTCGAGGTGGCTTGGCCACATATCCAGGTCGTTTATGAGTTCTTCCTGCGCTTCATTGAGAGCCAGGATTTCAACACCAACATCGCCAAGGCATACATCGACCACAGCTTTGTCCTCCAGCTTCTTGAGCTTTTTGATTCAGAGGATCCCCGCGAGCGAGACTTTTTGAAGACCACCCTCCATCGTATCTATGGAAAATTCCTTAATCTCCGATCTTTTATTCGACGATCCATCAACAACGTCTTCTTCCAGTTTACCTACGAAACCGAGCGATTCAACGGTATTGCCGAGCTGCTCGAAATTCTTGGCTCCATCATTAACGGATTTGCCCTTCCTCTCAAGGAGGAGCACAAGATCTTCTTGACCCGAGTACTATTGCCCCTGCACAAGCCCAAGAGTCTGAGCATGTACCACCCTCAGCTTGCCTATTGTATTGTGCAGTTCTTAGAGAAGGACGCATCTCTCACAGAAGATGTAAGTTGGATTTGCCTGGTATCGAACATTATGCTAATCATCACAGGTGGTCCTGGGACTACTCCGTTACTGGCCCAAGGTCAACAGCACAAAGGAGGTCATGTTCCTCAACGAAGTCGAAGATATCTTTGAAGTCATGGATCCTGCAGAGTTCGCCAAAGTTCAAGAACCTCTATTCCATCAACTTGCCAAGTCTGTCGCCAGCCCCCACTTCCAAGTTGCTGAACGTGCTCTGTACTTCTGGAACAACGAATACTTCTGCAATCTTGTCAGCGACAACGTGGAGATCATTCTTCCTATTATGTTCGCCCCTCTCTACGAGAATTCAAAGGGCCACTGGAACAGGTATGATTCACAGAATACTTCGGGCTGCTCTCTTCTAACTGATATAGAACGATCCACGGCATGGTGTATAATGCTATGAAGCTCTTTATGGAGATTAACCCACAGTTGTTTGATGACTGCTCGCATGAGTACACAGAACAGCAGAACAGCGCCGCAGCACGTGAAGCTCTTCGAGAGCGTAAATGGGCTGCTTTGAGCGAGAAAGCCAACCAACAGAGAGAAAGCAACGGCAATGGAGTGACTGATGCCTCGCCGGCACAAAACCACGTCACTCCCATGCCTCGCGTAGACGAGATCGATCCAGTCACCGAGGATAACCAGAAACGCCTCGATTCGCTTAAGCTGCAAGACGGCCGACCTAGTGTCCACGAGCGACAGAGCTCTGTAGGATCTGGTCGAAGTCGGTAATCCAAACCAGCCTCTATCCAACATGCATCGAGCTTGGATAGAAAGGACAATTTGCTTTTCGAAATCGAGTACAGAGGAACAATGGTGGAGTCAGGTAACGATCATTGCTGCATAGTCGTGTTTGGCGGTGGTATTATGATTATGAGAAGGGATTGGGTTTTCGCGGTTCGATAATGGACTAAAGAAGATGCGTGCGTACTCGACATACAGTCACTTTGCTGGGCTGTACTGGGATGGACTGCAGTCAGTGTGAGCACCGTCGCTATACCACGCCTTTTGACCTTTCAACCTTCTTTCTTGGTTTGCGCCTCAGCTAGACCACACTCGGGGGGTGCTCTGGGGAGGAAAAAAGCGTGCAGACATATTACAATGCTACTGAGTTCCTCTGGCTCTCTTGCGCACTAACGGGTGCTATACTATATTGTCTGTCATGGCAGGATTGGGGGGGAACCGACCATTAAAAAAAACTTGGACGTTTTAAAGCTTCTCGTGTAACTCTTTGGGGCGAATACTTCACTCTTGTTTGTTGTTGTTTTTTCTACTTCTTTTATTTTTCTTCTTCTGGCTTTCTCCCTTTTCTTCCCGCGACATGGAACCGGGCGCATGGAGGAGCTATAGGTTCTTCGCTGGTTCCTGGTTTGAGTTGTGCTTTTTTGTGTTCTGCTGTGCGTGTAAAGAAGGGAGGGGGATTGAGGGTCTGCTTGGTTTTATGTAGACGATGAATGAGCAAGACTAAAATAAAAGTCATTACTATTAATTTCACTATGTACGGGTGGACGACAGGGATGAGTTTGTGAATCGAGTTCAAAATCGTATTGTGTACTTGTAGCAGTCTAGATTCGCTACTATCTAGCTTATCTCTATTCACCATCCTCGACCTCGATCATAGCCGCCTCTTCCTCTCCCACGGAACCCATTCCCTCTTCCTCTTCCCTGATATCCGTTCTGTGGCGGAGGTGGAGGCGGGGGTGCATTCCACCCACCCATCATCTGGCCCATCATGGCAGGATTAGGAGGAAACCAGCCTGGGGCCATATGCGGAGGAGGAGGTGGTGGTGGCCATGGACCTTGGTAACCAGCTGGTGGAGGCGGAGGGAGAGGGAAATCTCCCGGTGGAGGAACAGGAGGGAAGGGGGCTGGAGGTGCTTGCTGGTTAAATGGAGGAGGGTGGTTTGAATGCCCCTGAGACTCTGGATAGCGTGGAGGTGAACGCGATGGTGATGTGCTGAACTGCCCTGGCCGGTCATATCGCGTTCTACGGATTGGACTTCGTGGGGCTGGACTTCTACTTCGAGCTCGGCCGGGACTGTGTCGTCGATTTGTGCTCCGTTCAGGCTCGGGGCTGTATGATCGACTTTGGCTGCGACTGCGGCTGCGGGAGAGACTTCGACTTCCAGAGCCCCTTGAGACTCTTCGACGTTTATGCGCATGTCGTGACGAACTTCGAGATCGGCTACGAGAGTAGCTGCGTGATCTGGAGCGCGAACGGCCCCGGTCTGCGCCTTTACCACCCTTTCTTCTTCTTTCCTTCATCTTCTCGCAAAACTGACGAGACCAGCCGTAGTATGTCTCTCCCCCAAGAATCTCACCCGTGATCTCATCGAGAACGACCCGCTCTCCTAGCTCATTGAGGTCGTTACCCGGTTCGTCGTTCCATTTTTGCTCCTTGGAGAACATGCGCTCTACCTCGCCCAACAGATCCTGCACGGCATTGACGAGAACTTTGTCCGCAGGTCCAGGAGCGAGTTGAATAGGTCGAATCTGGTCGGTGAACATTGGTTTGGTCGAATTTGGAGTCAGGTGAGGTAGCCATGTCGTTGCGGGTAAGTCGTACCACGGTACTGTGTGATCGCCGTGGAATGAAGGGAGGGTGAAAGGCGCGTCTTTGGCCAGTTTCAAGGGAGCATTCGATATTGGCGTTTCTTGGGCGGGTTGTGGTGCGACGCCGCTGGTGAGAGCGTCTTGAAGCTTGCTGATAACATCTGCATTGACATATTGCTTCTCGTCCCAAAGGCGAATAAGATCCGCAAGCTTCTTCTTATGTTTCGGGCAGTCGTCAAACGCGGCGGCGCTTGCGATCAACCCAGGCAATACAGTATCCCAAGCTGTCGCAAACTTGATATCGCCGTTTCTCTTGACGGCATGATGCAGTACATCATTGAGAACGTAAAGAAGGTGCAGTCTCCGTCGTTTGAGACTAGGTCGTGAGCCTTCGTCTTGTAGATTCTTGGACAAGGCGCTCAAATATTTTGCCAGGGCAGCGGTGCGCGCGGCAGAGGGCGCAACGTTATCGATGATCCAAACCTTGCATTTCTGTTTGACCAAAAAAAGCACGCAAAATTTAGTGATTTCTGCTTGGGCACAGAGGGAAGAGCTTTTCAAGCAATGGAGCAGACCTGGACGTTGGGGCGCGAGCACTGAGCGAGGGCGTCTGTGAGGAGCGGGAAGAAGGCTTCGACTACGGGACGGCTGAGGGATGTAGGGTCGGCGCGGAAGAGAGTGGCAGAGAGTGTGGCCTTTGCGATGGCCAACTCTGGTGTAGCCATTGTTGCGAGTCGTGACTCGAGAGGCAAATGAATACAAAGAGAAATGTTGTAAAGTTGAATGGACGAAGTTGTATTATTGAAGCTAAGGTACCTACATATCCAGGCTAGCGGGAGCCTCCTGCGACTGCCCGGGCCTACGCATGCGGCTAATTGCCGGCTTTGTCAGCACGTGGCTGGCTCAGTTCGGCTCCCGGGAATTGTGTATGACGCTCATGACAAGTTGCGAATAACGTCACTTTATAATTTGCCTCTACCTTGAGAAAAGACCCAATTCGATTATCACATAAGTCCGATTTATGTATGTACGGATAGAAAGCGCACCAATGCAGTAGTAACACAGAAAAGAGCGATTCTTTCCGTAGGAGCTCCAAGCGAGGTAGGATCTGGGCTCCACTCCAACCGGTCTTGTCCGTATATGTTGCATTCAGCTTATGACCGAATAAGCCTGGGGTGGGTGAATTCGTTGACAATCCATATGTATGTGCGTCAATTTGTAGTGAAATAACCAAGCAGTCTGAAATATTTTGCCTTGCTCCCAGTATTCATAATAATGATAATTGTTGTACACAGCTCCCACCTGAGCCAATTCCTAGATATACTCGCCCTCCAGGTGGTTGGTAGACTTAAGAGAATCGATCCCCCTTTGGACTTTTGTATACTTGTGCGCTTTCGTATTTGCTCTTCTCTCCAATTCGTTGGCTCTCGGTCTCTGGCGCATGTCTCGTAGGAGCAGGATCGCTGCTTGCTTCTTGGCTTGGGGAGCCAGTGCTATCGGTACGGGCAGGGCTTCCGTTGCCCTGTGTGGCCTCGAGGTTATAAATTGTCTCTCTCTTCTTGCGGTGGGCTTCCATCTTGGCCTGTCGGTCGGCGTTGATCTGCTGCTTAGCAAAGTAGTAGGCACCACCACCAGCTACAATATGGTCAATTGGTGTACACGGGAGGAATATCAGAAAGAAGTTTCTTACCGACGCAGAGGGAACCCCAGCCGAGCCTGAATAGTTAACTTTGGTCAGCTTCGAATCGCGAGAAGTCGGGGGAGCGGAAATCGGAGGCGCAAAAGTACGAACCAGAAAGATTTAACCTGTGGGTGTCAGTCAGTATGGGCGGCGCATCAAATAGCTTTGCCTGATGATAACTTACCGTGTTCATTTTGACAATAATTGGCAATTGACGATGAGATTGAAAATTTTGAGAGCGAAGATCGGATGCGGTACGGATACAGGATAGAAATATTGAAAGTAGTAACAGGGTTTTGTCAAGGTGCACTATGTAAGTGGAAATGGCCTGACATGATAAACCGAGAGGTTCGCTCCAATGGAGGTCCAGGCCTTCCATGTCGCTTCCATGGCATCAAAGATCGGTACGTACCTATTTTTGAGGAGCCCCATTGGAACCTCTGGCAGGTTTTCAGTGCTTTGGGGTTAAAAAAAGCTGAAATTGACGTACACTGGGACATTACTATGAGAAAATAACCTTAAAATAAAATATTTACAAGATTTATATCTCTATATTGCAGTTCTAACAGGTAATATACTTTTCTAAACTATTACACTTATTATAGTTTATAGTTTCTCTGTCTAAGCATAGAGAAATTTATATCAAAGAATCTCCAACTTTTTCTTCAACCCCAAAGAGTGCTTGCTGCTTGGCTGCCTACCATCTCCCGCCGCTAGAACAGTTTCACCTTGGGGCGTTGCGGCAACCAGAAACTGCCGTTAAAATGGTCACAGGTGCAGCTTTTACAGGGATTATTTCGGTGGCACGCGCCGAGTTGTTGTGGCTTTTTATGAAGCAATTTGAAACTCTATTCTTCATCTTCTTCTGTTTTGAGGCAGAAGTTGACCGTGACGACCAGAAAAATAGCTTCATGATCGCTTTATAAGTCATCACCTCACAACATTTCTCAGGCATAGGCAGAGTTTTAGACAAGGCAGAGTGCCCATGTTCAACATGAACATAGATGGCTGTTTCATCTCAGTCGATCATCAGGTACATGGACTAAACTGGACACTTTTTATACTTTATAGCATGGTACCGGTATTGCCTTCAGCGACAGTTCAGGCTTCATGTTACCTAAGCCTCGAGATAACCTTAAACCATTTACAGCTCCCTTCCTTGTTGATAATCCATCTGCCGTGACCTCAAACCTCTTTTCTCTACATATTTAACCGGCGCGTGGACAACTTCTCTTCAACTTCAATACCTTCCCCGCTGTGACACCCCTGAAGTGTTAGTGGAAATCACTGACCCCTGGTAGCTCTACCGTGCATCACTGATGAAACGACCTCATATGCACTGTTATTCTACCACGCAAAACGCATATCTCTACAGTGCTAATAGCAACATTAGACGCACCCACTTATGACATAAGGGTGGCTCAGCCAGCTCGAAATTGTGAGAGACCACGCAAGACAACTTCGCAGCAGATCGACATCGAAGCCACGAGGAGAATAGGGGACCTCGAAAGAGACAGGAAAAAAAGACACTTTTCCTAATACCCCTCGCTATTTTTCCACGCATTTTTATCGCGATTTCGACGGCACGGGACTGTCTGGGTCATAATACGGCCCCTGTCATTAGCATTAACATCAGCTACCCGCTCTTTCATCGATCCCCAACCGATCCTCGTCACTGCTGCCCAGCGCCGACTTTTAGGAGCTTTAACTTTCCATACATCTTGAATTTCGACTCTTCACTATAATCTCTGACTGGACCTGGCTCGCTACAACCTTTTGCGCCGGATCCTAGCCTCAACTTCGACCTGTTGATGCCTTCATGAGCGAGACTACTAGGCGTGGGTGTAGCGGGTAGAATCACCCTCGACCCTCGCTGTCGAGAGGAAGCATTTGCTCTATTATCATGGAGCCTACTAACGGCGAAGGGCCTGATGGCTCTTCCCTTGTACGAAGTCTCATATTCATCACAATGGCCACTGCTGACAGTTCTATAGAAGCCTGTATCTTCATTACGAGCCCGGTTCGAGAATATGGGCAACACGTCCAACACCAACGTCAGCAAACCTGTCGATATCCCACCTGCTATCACTCCTACTCCCACCGGGACTCCTTCGCGACCCATCTCACCAGCTCCCAAACCGAACCGTCTTCGTGATTTCAAGCCTGGACAAGAAGCAGCGCCAGCCAGTCCTTCAACTCCAGTAGTCCCTGCGAGACCAAAGCCCAAGCCTGCGGCGCTGTCTGCTAATCACGATGCCCCTCCCCCGCCGACGTCCACACGACCAGTCCCGACTCCGAAACCACAAACAGTTCAGTTGCAACAGCCACCTGTGTTGGCTGCACTTCCTGCTGTGACAGTTAATCCGCCCCAGTCACCCCCGAAAGGCCGAATCTCAGCACTGGCCGTTGGAGATCAACCTCCATTCGTCAACCCAGATGCTGTCGCGACGCCCCCAACACCAACCGCTGGTGGTAGCCGATCATTTAAGATTCCAAGTCGATCACTTAATACATCACCATCTATCGGTCCTCCTGTATCTCCCCGTCCTGGCGGCTCGAGACCACCTTCACCGCCTCCACCGAGACGGTCTGGGGAGCAAAGCCGAACTCGTGAATCCAAGGCTCCTCCCCCACCACCGGCACCTCGGAGTGAAAAGGCACTCATTCCCGCGCCCTCTAAGAATGCGATGCTTTCTGGACCGACGGCGATTAGAAAGGGCAATCTCTCGCAAGAAAACTCACCATTTAGCAGCCCACCAAGCAGCTTGGGGTCTGATGACACACCTCCAAAGCTACCATCACGACCAAGACCACAATCGCAAATTGAACCCAGCAGACCGAAATCCGTGGTTGTTGGTTTTGATCCTCCACCCGTTCATCATTCGATCACAACTATGAGAAAGGATCGCGAAGAGGCCAATGGGTTAGCAAGAGGCCATATCACACCCCAAGTGACTGGCGGCGAGTCTCGACCAGCACTACCTGCGAGACCTGCGAACATGGATATTCCCCCTCGACCTCCCACACTAAACAAAAGTAACAATATCATGCCGCCTCCGCCCCGACCACAGCGCCCGGCTGTGGCAACAACAGTGCAAGCCGGTGACCCATCGCCCTCCTCTTCACCACCAAAGCGAGTTGTCTCCACTCCTACAACACAACAACCTCAGCAACAGCTTGCTGCTCCTGAGCGAGGACACGGCAGGTCTATGACGATAGATAGAACATCCGACCGAACACCTGCCGAATATCGTATTGCCCCGACGACCATTCCCGCCCCCTCGATTGCTGCTGTGCCTCCAAAGTCTATTCAATCCACCCCCGTTGTTGCCCCAAGGGTTGCGCCAAAGGTCGAGGCTCGCCTCGTTACCACATATCCAGAGGCTGCAAACACAAATCGTCGACCCCCTTTCAGCAAGCATGGAACTTTTGAGATTTCAACCAAGTATGATGCGAGAAGCTTTGACGTGTGTGGTGAATTTATTTGTGCCACTGGTTACATGACAAGAGTGTGGAGTTTGATAGACGGCGAGCAGATCATGAGCCTGCAACATACTGAGGGAGTCAAGGCGACAGCAGTGAGCTTCAAACCGGCTGCTGACCCAAGAGAAGAAGGCAAGAGGATATGGATCGGCACCAACACAGGAGATCTCATGGAGGTCGAAATAGCGACACATGCGATAACAACGGGTAAACCCAGCGTGCATGGTAGAAACGAGGTTGTGCGAATATTCCGACACTGGAACGAAATCTGGACGTTGGATGAATCAGGAACACTACTTGTATGGGGCCCTGATGAGAAGGCTGTGGCGAACCTTACTGGAAATCCTGCTCAGAGTTACAAGGTTGCAAAAGGTCACACACATTCCATGGTTATTGGAGACTACCTTTGGCATGCGGCAGGAAAGGAGATCCGAATATTCTCACCCACAGCTGATGGACGAACACAGTTTCAGGTACTTACTCGCCCATTAGTCACGGATAATGCTGGTGAAGTCACTTCTGGCACCCTCGTCAAGTCACATCCGGACAAGGTCTTTCTCGGCCATGTTGATGGAAAGGTGTCGGTTTACAACACCCAGGACTTCTCATGTTTGATGGTGATGAACATCAGCACGTGGAAGATCAACTCGTTGGCGAGCGCAGGCAACTATATCTGGGCAGCATACAACACAGGCAAGATATGTGTCTACGATGTGGAGGAGGCGCCTTGGGTCATTCTCAAAGAGTGGCAGGGGCATGAGAATCCGATTGTGAAGATGGCCGCCGACCCTTCCTCCTCGTACTTCCTGGACCGACAACAAGTCATCTCATTAGGAGCTGATAACAAGATCAAAGCATGGGACGGATTACTTGAGGATGACTTCCTTGAGGATTCGATGAAGTCAAAAGACACTGAATACTGCGATTTTGACGAAATACGGGCTCTATTCTTTACCTGGAATGCCGGAGCATCAACACCTTCGAGTCTACGGCATTCCAGTGGCGGCGATGCAACATTCTTCCAAGATCTTGTTCAGTCAAGTGGCTCGCCAGATATTCTTGTTTTCGGTTTCCAGGAACTTGTGGATTTAGAAGACAAGAAATTGACAGCCAAGCGGTTCCTGAAACCCAAGAAGAAGGAAGCGGGAACAGACCAGGAACGAATGAGCCACCAATATCGAGATTGGCGTGACTTTTTGCTGAAAACCTTGGACGACTACATGCCGGCAGACGACTTATATCACCTCCTCCACACAGCACCCATGGTCGGATTGTTTACTTGTGTCTTTGTTAAATCGGCATTACGAGACAGAATCAGGGGCCTGCAAGGTGCAGAGGTCAAGCGTGGTATGGGTGGCTTGCATGGTAACAAGGGCTGTGTAGCAGTACGCTTCAAGGTTGACGACACCTCAATCTGCCTCGTTAATTGTCATTTGGCTGCTGGACAATCGCAAGCAAACGCGCGACACAACGATATTGCTGCTATTCTGGAAGCCAACTTGTTCAACATTGAACGAGATTCGGCAGCTCGTATCGATAGTTTTGTCGGTGGTGGTGATGGCAGTTTGATCATGGATCATGAGCTGTGTATTCTCAACGGCGATCTAAACTACCGAATCGATACCATGTCTCGCGATACTGTTGTCACGGCAGTCAAGCAAAACAACCTGGGCAAGCTTCTTGAACGAGACCAGCTTTTGGTGGCCCGCAGACGAAACCCGGCCTTCAAACTTCGTGCTTTTGAGGAAATGCCCATCACATTTGCGCCAACATACAAATACGATGTGGGGACCGACAACTACGACACCAGCGAGAAACGACGAAGTCCTGCCTGGTGTGATCGACTACTATATAGAGGCCGAGGTCGTGTTGAGCAATTCGACTACAGGCGTCATGAGGTTCGAGTGAGTGATCACCGACCTGTGACGGGAACATTCAACCTTTGGGTCAAGAAGGTAGATCCAAGGGGCAGAGCAACGGCATGGATGGAAAGTCAGCAAAGCTTTGAAGATATGCGCGAGAAGGAGACGTCTGAAGACAAGTGAGTTAAAGCATGACCCATCAAACTAGAGCAAACTAACATGAAGACAGACTTTCATTCTTGAGGGATACTTGCGGATTTGATGAGGAAACAAGCAAAAGACTTATCAGAGAGAGATCTGCCAGACGCGACAACCGTAGTCCCATTCGTGCTTGAGACTACCTGACCTACTGATACCCAGACGGAGTTGGCTCGGCTCATATAACACAAGACAGAGACATGAGAGGCATGAATGAGTTGGATTGATGATTTTATCGGAGTAAAAAGCAGAACAGGGGGGATTTTGAAAGGAATGCGGGAGTGATAGTGAGAACCACGGATAAGGGCGTGCGGGCGATGATAGACTACTTTGTTCTTTTTACTATATTTCTTGTCTTTGTTGATAGGTTCTTTAGACATTGACGGGCCACATGAGAGGATTGTGGTTATTTATGATAGACGTTTGGTCACCCAAGAAGGAGGAGGAGGAACATTTACATGGCGAGAGGAGGGTGTTATGATAAGAAATATAAACTATTGAAGTGCCTGAGATATTTTGACATGTCATAGATGATTATCTTGATGAGAATCGTGCGTTTCCTTGTTCGGTTATCTCCGATCTGTATGTATTTCGAGCATCGTACGTATGTAGATTCTATTTAAAGTCATCGAGACTTGGTCAAGATCAGTCGTGCCATAACGCATCATTAACACGTTATTATATTCGATATTCATGATTTCGCGTAGGGTAACTCGCTTAGATGTCTTACATCAGGTTTCAGCTTGGCAATGATGTCGTTGGTGATACAAGATGCACATTTAATTTAGGCAGGATAAAAGGATGAGAAAGTGAGATTTTAATAAAGAATACGATTACGAAGGAGGATTAAACGGCTGCATACATCAAGATGCAGGTTACCTTAGCCTGCATGTCTTGAGACACTCTGCACGCACATTGGAATAGAATCCCCCGCAGCTTCCGAAGTCCCTTAGAAAATTAGTGGAATGCCCCTGTAATTGCAGGAGGCGGATGCCGGTGCCGGGCGTCAATCGCTGGTGGGCTTGGGTTGTGATTGGGTAGCTCGTGTGAGGCTCGTCGCTGCCCGCGGGTCCATTCCTTGCCAAGTCACCTAACTTGCTTGCTAATGGATCAAGCTAAGGTATCTCATCCTCTCCTGAGTTGAGGTCAGAGATTAAATCTTGGACTTTTTCTTAGTTTTTCTATTCAATTGCTCTTGTTAAAGACGAGAGACTTATATGACAAGAGGTTCAACTCTCACTTCTGCCCTTTAGTTTCTGGTGGATGTACATCAGACACTCTTCAACCTTGACTCAGATACTAAATTACTCAGGCTGATTGATGATCAGCGGTGAGACTCAACACATCTCTCTCACCCTCTCAAAGACCAACTCAAGAGAAGAAACATCTTGAAAATGGCAAGCTCAGCAGAAACCACAACCGGTCCCCGAAAGACACCCATCGCCAGCCCAGGACCCAACAGCAAACCCACCCCAAGGCCAGAGCTTACGGATGAGCAAAAAGTAAAGTATGCGACCCTCCTAGAGCAGGCCAAGGGCATCACCGATATCCAATGCGAGAAGCAAGCCGACAAGGAGGACAAGTCAGGCCCCATCACGGATCACGAGCGCTCATGGCTCACCCGCGAGTGTCTCCTCCGTTATCTCCGCGCTACAAAATGGTCCGTTGACGACTCGACCAAGAGGCTCAAGGCAACCCTCGCATGGCGTCGTGAGTACGGTCTGGAGGGTTTCACACCCGAGTACATCTCGCCTGAGCAGGAGACGGGAAAGCAGATCATTGTTGGTTATGATTTCCAGGGCCGGCCGTGTCAGTATCTTAACCCGGCGCGGCAAAACACCGATGCCAGCCCTCAGCAGCTGCATCACTTGTTCTACATGGTCGAGCGGGTGACGGATCTCATGCCACCCGGCGTGGAGATGCTGAGCCTCATGATCAATTTCAAGCCCAGCAAGGAACGCAAGAACACGAGTGTGCCTGTGTCTATGGCAAGAGAGGTGTTGCATATTCTGCAGAACCACTACCCTGAGAGACTAGGCAAAGCTCTCATCATCAACGGTGTGTATTTTCTGTCTGCCACAAAGAAATAAACTGACAGTGATTAGTACCATGGGTCGTATGGGGCTTCTTCAAAATCATCACGCCCTTCATCGACCCTGTGACGCGAGAGAAGCTCAAGTTCAACGAGGACATGAAACAGTACGTGCCGCCGGAGCAGCTGTGGAGCGCGGACTGGGGCGGCGAGATGGACTTTGAGTATGACCACGAGACGTACTGGCCGGCGCTGAACGAGCTGTGCCGCCAGAAGCGCGAGGACAAGTTTCGCCGGTGGGAGGCGGCGGGCAAGGAGATTGGCGAGAGTGAGGATTACCTTGCGGGTGGGACGGATGTTAGCGTCAAGGGTGTCAAGCTCGGTGATGCTAAGGACGATGCTGGTGTTAAGGATGTGCAGGAGAAGCTAGAGGCGACCAAGTTGGAGGAGCAGCCTGTTGCTGCGTAGAGGTAGAGGTACGAGGATATCACGAGCTAGACTTGGTGTTTGAAATTGAATGATAGACTTGCGGTGCTTACATGTGCTGGTGCGTGATGGGCGTTGAGCCTCAACTCGAAGTGTATTCGGCTGTTCGTTCAGCTTACCTATCTTGTATGTATGCTCACCCATCGTTAAGTCCTATGCCCGTATTTCTTCCAATTACCCATCAAGAAGTTTGTAACTAGGCTGAAGGATGTGCTGGAATCGTTAACGTGCAAACCCTCACCTGCTCTTCACATGTTGACTGAATCTCACATGAATACTTCTAGTCTTATATCGTGGCACTTCTCAAGGCAGTTTGATGTATCGATGCACATATAACAATCACAAATACCTTGTGTCTGTCTCCCATCCGCACCAATCAGCCCCTTAAAAATTCTCCGACCGAGTTTGACAAATTTTGTTATATGTAACTGGGGGCCATACAAGGTGTAATAGAGCCGCATTTAAGCGTACACGGGTACATCGGTTCACGATATACGTTAGAGTCAAAACAAGCTCAGCACAACATGTACCAAGCAACACAATAGGAAACCCGAGCAAGTAAGCAAAGCAAGGTCAGTTGATCACTTCAGGCCTCTTTCAACCCCTCTTTTTCTTATTTCGGACCTGCAGGAGCAATATGCTTGGCACAAGGCTGAATAGCATAGCATGTAAGTCGTCAACACTGGCACTTTCGATACAGCATGACCAGTTTTAATCTACAGATCAAGCATTACCAGCAACATCTGACTTAATAACTAACCGTCTTATCCCCCCTTCATCGTCAAGGTAGTGGTTCCTTCTGCGTGTTGGTCTCGCCTCGTTATGTATAACGAGGTGCCTCAAAAAATAATAGCGGACCAGTCATGGCGAGGCACACTCACACCAACATAGATAGATAAATACCTAGGTAGGCAATGAGCGGCTAAGCAGGCAAATAAATTCATGCGCAAGCAGGCGAGAAATCATCGGATCAACAAACCCCCCCACCTCATTTTTGTCAGTGGAATCAATTTTATTTGCTTATCTACAGTAGCCAAGACTTTGTTTGACTCATCCCTGGTTTGACTGCTCCTGGTAGACGATACTCGATTCATGTTGTTGTTGTTGCACAAATACTGTAGCCTATTTCTTGGTGAAGCAATAGTGCATGTTTTCACGAAAACTAAATAAGCACAAGCTGCCTACTTTAAGTTCAGGCAGATTGTGCGTACGTATGTGTGCTTGTGTGTGCGTACCTCTTCTAGTTGTCATTATGTATGGCAAAACAAGACAAGAAAGGCATGTTGGTACCATGACCAACACTATCTGACCATTTATCTATTCATATATAAATACAAGGTTGCCTCAGAACATAGTTGCATATTCTGCTCCTTCAAAATCCACTCCAAGGCGTTCTCGAGCCTCCTCAAACCCAAAGCTTGATATCCTCCTGCAGAAGCCACTTCACTTCACCAACCAACATCCAACATCAGGTCATATGCTGCTTCCTGACCTTGGGTATAAGAAGAGGCCCCGAGGACGTTGTGTGACCCTGCCAACGCAGTCTTGCATCCAACTCACCGGAGCAGGAACCCCCTGGATTGGCTCACTTGCACCCCCAAAACCAACATCGTCACCAACAGGAACGAGGTGGACTTGACACCATCAGCTATCTCTTATTTTTGAAAATACAATACTAAACAATCATTCATTCCTTTATTCATTATGGACATTACAAAGATGAGCAAAATGGCATGGCCCCCTTTCCTTCAGGCTATGAATCACACTGGCCAGGAACTAAACAGCTCTGCCCCGTTCCCCGGAATCATGGACTCCTTTTTAGTCTCTGCCGGCCAAGCATCACCTCTCCTCCAGCTCTTCCTATTCGTCTATCGCTTTGTTGGTGCCCAGCTGGGTCTTGATCCCTCTCTACTCCTCACCCTCCTTGGTTGTCTCTGGGGTTTGTCTAAGCTCTTTGATCAAGTATATGCTTCCATCGACAACTTCCTTCACATCTACTTCCGGTGTACCATATACGTTAGCGAGAATGACCAGATCTATTCTACGCTCATGCAGTTTCTCTCGGAGCAGCAAGACATCGCCACTAATCGTCATCTCACTGCCCAGACTGTCTTTAAGAGCGCCTGGGATGAGGAAGAGGATTCAGCAGAAGCATTGACAACGACAAGTGTCGAAGATGGTGAAGATTCGCCTAAGTATCTCAACTTTGCCAGCGACGCAGCGAGATGTGTAAGTTATCATTTCTTTGTCTTTTTTAAACCCACTGACACACCATCAGAACCCACGATATGTTCCAGCCATGGGTACAACAGGATTCTGGCACGAGCGGACATATTTTCGAGTCAACCGTAAGAAGGAGACTTTGCAGAGCACCAATGGTTGGGGTGGAACCAAGGATGTTGAGGAGCTGAGAATATCTTGCTTTGGCAGGTCTATTGGTAAGTCTCTAACTCTTGATCACAACCTGTCTAACATGCCTATAGACCCTATCAAGCAACTTCTTGCAGATGCAAAAACTGCCTACTTCCTCGATACTCGCCACAAGACAACCATCTACCGCCCCAGAATAAAAGAAAGCCGCCGTGATGCTTGGAGTATGTGGCAGCAAGTTGCTAGAAGACCCATCAGACCCATGAGAACTGTCATTCTGGAGCGTTCAGAGAAGCATGAAGTATTGAGGGACATCAACGAGTACCTGCATCCCGGAACCCCTAAGTGGTACGCTTCTCGTGGTATTCCTCTTCGCCGAGGTTACCTTTTCCACGGTCCACCTGGTACTGGAAAGACGAGTTTTTCTTTTGCATTGGCTGGAGTTTTCGGCATCGATATCTATGTCATCAGTCTACAAGACCCTACTGTCAGCGAAGAGGATTTGGCTGTCTTGTTCACTAGACTTCCTCGTCGTTGCGTTGTTCTTCTGGAAGATATTGACACGGCTGGTCTACGTCGTCCTGGCGATGGCGATGAAGAAGAGGAAGAAGAAGAAGAAGGCGAAGGCGAAGGCGGCTCAGCACAAATGAACGGAGAAGTCAAAAAGACGGACAAACCGAAAAAGAAATTGAAGCCAAAAAAGAAAATCGAGGACTCTTCGACCGACACGGACAGCTCGGAAGAGGATAGAAAGAGACGAAGACGCAAGAGGCGAGACCGAAGAAACAGGGACAATACTAACAACAGAGGTGCTAATAATATCTCGTCTGTGGAAAGTATTTCGCTCTCTGGACTTCTTAACGCCATCGACGGCGTTGCTTCGCATGAGGGTCGTATCCTCATTATGACTACCAACAAACCTGAGTCACTCGATGAGGCTCTCATTCGTCCAGGACGTGTTGACGTTCAAGTCGGGTTCAAAAACGCAACAAGCTCACAGGCAACAGAGCTCTTCTACCGAATGTACGAAGTGTCACGAAACAAGCCGGTTCCCCTGTCCAAGAGCAGTCCTCCAGCACCCAAGGCCCAGAATGGCAGTATTCACAGTCTCGTTGATAATAAGGGTAAAGAGACTAGTCTGTCAACTGAAGAGTTGAAGGAGATTTCTCAAGAGTTTGGTCAGCTCATTCCAGAGGATACGTTCTCTCCTGCTGAGATCCAGGGGTTCTTGCTCAAGCGAAAGAAGAGCCCACGAAAGGCGCTTGAGGATGCTGCAGGATGGATCGAGGCGACTATGAAGCAGAAAGAACTCAAGTCAAAGGTTGTCACTGTTCAGTGAAGACCGAAAGAGTACTTGGAAGAAGTCGACTTTGTGGTTGCATGAGGGAGATGAGTACATGGATTCTGTCTTTTGATAAATTGACGATGTATGGAGTAGCCCTAGAGTATACGTATTAATATTCATGAGTCCAGGGCTACCTATCTTTAATCAAGTCTCTTGCGACTATAAATGTTAGTGTGAACGTTTTAATGATTATGATGCAAATGGCGATTAAGGTGAGCTCTCGGTGTAGCTCGGTCAGCAGCTCCGGTCTCCACATATGTTACTGCACTCTGCCTCACTCAACTGGATGTACCTTGTAACCAGACAATCCCACGTTTACACGTGCGACAATCAACTTTAAAGCATCACCACGTCAAGTCTCTTCCACCCCGAGAGCTTATAAGAGACCATCCGAATATTATAGCAGCTGCAGAATGAACCAGCGATAACGTCATAGCCCATCATGAGCAACAACCTCCAACCTCCCAACCCGGTCGCGGCGCCCACGCCTACACCCAGCGGCAGCAAAGACCCTGGCCTGCGATACCCCAGCAATGGAAAGAATATCTACAGCCGGCCGCTCAATAGAACCAAGACGGCCGAGCTGAGCCAGGCGAGCTTTGCGTATCTGTTTGGCGAGATGGTGACGTATGCGCAGAGACGAGTAAAGGGCATCCAGGAGCTAGAACAGCGGTAGGTCATATCTCCCTCTCTCGATGTTGATACTAAGAATGCGCAGACTTAATCTTCAAGGCCATTCCATCGGTCTTAAACTCCTCGACCTCCTTCTCTTCCGCGAACCAGTGCGCACACAGATTCGTCCGCTGAGCATCATTGCACTACTACACTTTATCAAACAGAACATCTGGCAACACCTCTTCAACCGCCAAGCAGACCGTCTCGAGAAATCAGCCAACCCCGAAACCCCAGAGGAGTACATGATCATCGACAACGAGCCCCTCGTGAACCAATACATCAGCGTGCCAAAGGAGATGAGCCAGCTGAACTGCGCGGCCTTTGTGGCGGGCATCGTAGAAGGTGTCTGCGACGGAGCGGATTTCCCTGCCAGAGTCACGGCGCATACGGTTGCAGAGGGGGATATGTGGCCTGGGAAGACGGTATTTCTTGTCAAGTTTAGACCGGAGGTTTTGGAGCGCGAAGGGTTCTTGGGCAAGAATTAGGTGGTGAAGATGGAGTTTTGGAGTTTTTTATGATTGGGTTGGAGACGGAATTGTCGTCTTTGGCAATGATACCATGCCGACTATTTGATATTGAACCTTGTGATGAATCTCATGTAGACTATGCATGCTACAACCAAACGCCTCGCTGAAAACACTGAATTGCAGAACTGCTCTACCGCGGCAGAGCACTTCCAGTACCCTTGGGCTTCCCACCAGTTCCAACGCTAGGACCCTTGTTCATAAGCTCCGACAGTCCCAGATCCTTCCACGCAGGCTCCTTCGACTTTTGCGTAGCGCGCTGAATTCCAAAAGCCGCATGTTGATCCGGAACAACATCGTCCTCGTCCTCGGGGTTGATGGGCTGATGCACTGGGGGAACGTAGATCTCGTCGTCGGGGAGCTTATCCTTGCAAAAGTCCTCAAAGAGGTCTGCGTCGCGGGAGCGATGCATGTGGATGAATGTGAAGGATGAGTCTTTGTTCTGAGTGTGTTAGCTGAGGTGGGAAAGGGGTTATGGAGGAGAGTTTAGGTACCATTTTGTTGGTGAGGTACCTATCAAGTTGGGTTTGAGGTTTGTTTGTTGATGTTGGGGGTTGGTTTCCACGGCGGGATCGGAGGCGGGGTGTGGGGCCGTTTGGATGTGTACCTCCATTACATGTAATTGATTTGGCTACGATACTTGAAGGCCGCTTGTACCTAAAAAATCCTGATTTATTACTGTCAGTATTGGGAGAGTTAGGTATCTTTTCAACTAATTTGCTGCCTCTTTGTATACAAGTTGAGTGACTATAGAAAGTCATCTCGAACCAATATTAACGAAGGTACCTACATATATACGGTACCTTGGCGTTAAGGCTCTAGTGGCTTGTGTGCCTGAGATAGTACCTTTCTTTGCTTTTTCACCATCATTACACTGTGTCTCCTTGATTTTCACTCCCTGCTTATCTTTATTTTCTTTCAGCTACATTCTATATCAGAATTTCCTCTTCTCTCACTCTGCTGTCTTTTTCTTCTCTGTCCAGCGCCTCAATCCGCTCATCATGGCGGCCTCAATCCCTGTTTCAAGACCAAAACTACCCCTCGATATCATTCACAATATCGGCCTCGTGCTAGCCGCAGAATATCTCGCAGCGGCCAAGCGCGACTTAGAAGAGGACGAGTATGAAAAAATAGACTATTCCCTCCTAAAATTAACATATCTCTCCAAAGCCACCAGAGACATTTTGGAGCCTGTCCTCTATCGACATCTTATCCTCGAGGAACCCGAAAAGATCACACACACATTCATCACACTCATCCAGAGACCTGAACTCCGTCAGCATATTCAGTACATCTGCTCTTATGCCCCGCTCACGGGAACGAGGGTTCGAAAGAATGAACTCCCAGAGTGCAAGAAGATCTGGGCTAAACGATGCCCTTCCGACAAATCTGCTTTGATGCGTCTTCTGGATGGTGCCGGTCTTCACAAGCTCGCATGGTCAGCTTGTATGTTGGAGAGAACAAAGCAAAGATTCATGTTCTCTCCTGATTTCAAGCACGACGGCATTCTGGAGCTCATGTTTGCTGCCATTCTCTTCATGTCAACAAACGCCACAACATTCATTTGGAGAGATTACAACAGCAACCCCAAGGCCTTTATCCTGGATACCATAATGTGCGAGGCGGTGAAGGAAGACCTTCCGCTCATGCCTAAGTTGCAAATGCTCAGCACTGAAAGGGAAGACTTTAGCATGGACCGGAACCGGCAGGCCCAGTTCTTTACTGCCCATGTCAACTTGTGGGACAATCTGTACACGCTGCGGCTCATGGACGTGGATCTGGACACGGAGTTCATCCTGATGCTTGCGAATGGCACCTTCAAGAATAACCGACCTGTACGGGATCTCTACATCCGCTGTGAGCGCGGGTCAGAGAAATTTGATGACCCTGACTTGGATCCAGACCATGAACACGCGTCGGGTCACATCCTGGATCCGGAACGACCTGATCATGACAAGCACATGTTCAAGGCCTTTCCTAATCTGAAACTGCTCGATGTCACGTTCGCCTGGGACAGAGACCGCGTGCAGACCGGCTCGCTCACCTTGAAGACCTTTCTACACGCCGTCGGCTGTCCAGAGCGTCTGTGCCTGGCCACCCATCCTCTCCCGACCATGACGCTGGACACGGGCGTGATACACTCAAAGCTCAAGTACCTGAAAGTGCAAGAGTCTCGACCAGACGCCCCTGCAAAGGTGACATCCAAAGACAAACTTATTGCAGGACTCAACTCGTTCTGGAACAACAAGTCCAAGATCGTGCCGAATCTGCGCGAGATTGACTGGGATCACTACAAGTTCAAGCGCGAGGATATGGAGGGTGAGGACAAAGCTGTCTGGACGCTTGTTGGAGAGGATGATTGGGAAGATGAGTCAGGCTCTGATGACGAAGATGAGTATGAGTATGAGGATGATGATGATGAGTATGAGGATGATGATGAATACATGTATGAGGATGGAGGTGATATCATGTACGTGGATGACATCGAAGCTTTTGTAGAAGAGCACTTTGGGTCCGGCCATTTTGGGTATGAGGCCTGATGACTTCCCTCCAGGGATGTTTATGTAGTTGGATGCCTATTAGCCTCAAGACACTAAAATAAGAGAATACATACGAAGAACTGGATAGATTATTTATTGTTATTGGAAAGAAAAAGAAACTCTTAAAATGTCGGCTATTCGTGAGGGTTCTTTTCTGCTAGACTTCCGGTAATTCCTCTCAACCTCAAATAGGTTTCGTAGTGTAGCTATTTTACAATACATGGCTGAACTAGCCTCATACCTACGTGTGAGACTCATTCGAAAGTCCCATAGTTCATGCCCATTCCTCAATTCTCAACCGCCCGGACTATCTTTGCATCTCGCAAGCAATCAGTTTATTTCATCCTCGTCCTCATCATCTTCCGTCGCCGCTGGCCCAACCCCATGACCTGCAATACTAGCGCTTTGCATTCCAATTTCCTGCATCATCTCAGACAGCTGCATGAGTTCAGGGTGCTCATCTTCCATCAATTCTCGCCACATCTGGACGAGTTCCGGTGTCGGCGTCTGACCAAAGGCCAGCCCGAGGGCATCTTCCTCGGATTCCTGCAACTGCCGAAGAAAATGGGTTTCGATTTGACTCTCAGTCATACCTGCCATCATTTCAGCCCAGGCGTCAAAGTTGAAGTATCCTGATTTTCCCTTGGCTTTGAGGAAGAACTTCTCGTGGCTGCAGGCAATTAGTCGTTGAGCAGCAACGGCGCCGTCCCATTGAGCCAAGGGGGTCCAATTTTTGTGCACGGGATGGCTTCTAGGGATCTTGAATCCGTTTTCTAGACGGTTTTCTGTCTTGATGTTGTGGAACTGGGCTTTCTCGAGCATGTCAAGATCCCAGAAGACGTGGCCCCAGGGTAAAGCCTGAAAAGGGACAGTTAAATCATCGTTATTATCGTTGCTTTCGTTCAGGAAGATGGCGTAACGACTCAAGGCGGCCCATGCGTCCTCAGGTCCGCGGTCGGAGTCTTTGAGGAAGGGAGTTCGCATGATGAAGTCCGGGGTGTCCATGTTTGCCCATTTGCTCACATCCGCCTCGTGATCGTGGAGGATGCAGGAGAGCTTTTCGTCATTTCCAGGAAAGGGGGGTCTTGTTAAAAGATGAGGGTCCCAATCAATAAGGGGAATCTTTTGCATGATCTTTGCTCGTTGGATACGTGAGGTGGCGCAGACGAAATCTTTCAGAAAGGGGAGACCTATGGAGATCAAGCTCATGGCGCCGGGACATAAAGGGTGGCTGATGTAGTAAGGAAGCTGGGTGCCCATATCGATATCGCGCTCGAGAAATGTGTTGAAGGCAAGATGCTGTTAGAGATAGATACGAATATTGGTCATCGGTGGACTTACTGGGTGCGAACTCAGTGATCAAGAGGCCGCAGACGCTGGTTAACTGCTCTATCTCGACAGCAGAGTATTGGCTGTGGAATGCCTTGAGAATGCGATGCTCCTCCATATCTCTCAGACAATGAATCCAGTGAGCCTCCTGAAGCTCTTTCTCACTTGGGTCTCTGTTTTTCCCGCCGTTGTCGAACAAGTGCGAATCAGCCATAGTCTGCATGACCTTGACATAGGCATCCAGACGATACAGCGCACGCTGGAAGCGAATGCGGACAGAGGGTGTGATAGAAAAGGCACCTTTAAACTTGACAACAGGATGTTTTCGGATAAGAGTCGTAGCGATGCGTTTTGCAAAGTACTTAATACTGCTGTGAAGACGCCACATCTCCTTGACCCGATCAAATATGAGGAACTGGCTGTAAATACGTCGCTGTTCTTTTGAATAGACGCGTTTGATGGCCTTGACACCGGCTTTTGCGCCCTTCCATTCTGCCATTTTCATGTTGAACGTCACGATGAGTTCCTGGACGACGGCTTCGTCCATGGTGTTGAAGAGGACGCATGATGCGATATAGGCTTTACGAAGCTTGAAGGCGTTGTAGAGTAGTGGGCCGGAGAGAATAGCGGCGTAGAGGTCGGCTCTTTTGGGGAGGAAGGATAGAATGTAGGAGAGCACGTCGATGGGAAGATGCTCTATGGTGAGCTTCTCTTCAGTCAGGTCTACATTCTTCCCAGGGGACTCCGTTGAGGAGCTTAGCTTCGAGGGTTCTCCCATCGTGGCGAAAGATTGCCGATGAAGAAGGATATGAGGAGACGAGGTAAATGGTGGAGGAAAAGATTGGGGGAGATGTTTGGTTTTTATATTATCATGGGTTGCTTCATTCGGGTCCGGTTTGTCAGTGCTGGCACTGTTTGCAAGTGTCGAAGCAAATAAACAGGCCTGGCGAGCAGTGTTAATGCAGTGGGAACTCATTGATGAATATTTCGTCATAGGAATGTAAGTAAAAACGAACAATATATGCTTAATGTTTGCACTCCTCTCAGAAAAGTAGATTGTGTCGCTGCCGTGCTGTGTAACGTTTTAACAACATCACTAGCCGTCCGGTTATAATTATCGCAATGCTACATTACATACAACAGAGATATATTTAAAGATAGGGAGTAGGTATGATAGCAATAGTCTCATAGCTGTATATGCTAAAGCTCATTTAAGAAGAATGTCCTACACCCTAATGTGCTATTGACTTCTTATTGTTAAGTGTCTCTATACTCCCGCCGTCGGAGCAATCAATATGCCCCATCTACCCGTGAAACACCCGAGCTCTACCTATAGAACCCCTAAACTTATGAGTTCGCTTAAAAGTTTTGACCAAATTCCCACTCAGATTCTGTCAAAAAAGCCATCCAAGTGTCATTATGCGGTTTGACCATAGTGCGTTGAGAGCCCTGACGACACAAGGACCAAAGTCCCCACGCAGAAACATCCACGAACTCATCTGCCTTGATGGAGCCAGATTCAAGAAAATCCGCAGTCACTACGGTCACCTTACATGAACCGGAGACATACTCATTTAACTGATACTTTTGCATATTCGTAATTTTGTTGGTTCTATGCATTTGCGTTAACATGTCTCCGCAGTTTGATCGAGTTACTGTTGTGTTCGATCCGCATGCCCAGTAATATGTGCTCGAGTTGTACGATGGAGTCCAGCCTGTGGCGTTTCGATATAGGAAATTGGCGCTTGTGAGCGATAGAAGAGAGACGAAGGCTAAGAGGAGGTGCATTGTTGCTGATGTGATTGTCGAATATGAACGTCTGATGGTCTTGGGCTTGTATGTATAGATGTGAAGAGATGTCTGTTGGGAACTGGAGAGGTTTGACCTTAAGGGCGATGCCCCCTTTATACTTTATAGACCAAATCTTGCCATCTGATTCACTCATAGTCACGATTCACATCTTTGACCACTGCGACCTTTTGTGATTAGTTGTTATACAAGTAGACTGAATCGGAGCAATCCTCTGAGCTACCGTTCAATAGGGCTGGTAGTAAGTGATAATTTGAGACCTTACAATGAGCATTGATCTCCGCCTTGGCATAGAAGTCTTACAATGGGAGTTGCTGTGATCTGAGTTGCTGCACACCTTCTATCTGCTCCCCGCGGCAGGCTGCAGTAATGAGAGATGGTAGGACGAGTGGAACTGGTATGAAAGCGTCAAGGGCCTTCAATATCACATGCTAAGGAAAGATTAAGGGCTCGAAGGAGAAACGTGGATAGGTAATTCTAAATAAAAAGACTAGTCGTCTTGAATAACCTAATCATCTAATATCATAATCCAAGATCCTTTCAAAATTCTTCCCCAATCTTCCAGTCTCTCTCTGTTAAGTAGGCCGTCCAAGTGTTATTGTGCGGCTTGACCATGATACGTTGTCCTCCATTGTTACAGAGAGAGTTCATGCCTCGAAGAAGGATATCGTTAAACTCAACCTGGTTAATCTCCAGAGCATAATAGCCAAGGGGACCAGATTGAATGGTGATTTGACACGAGTCCCAATACCAATCTCCGGTCTTAGTCTTTCCAATACCGAACCAGCCAGTTCCAGAAATAGTACGGAACGAAGCGAGGAGGTTTCTGCAATCTGCTGCCTGTAGTGACCCCGTTCCCGCCTATTATTCGTCAGCTTGCGACTGGGAATTGGCCGAGGAATAACGCACCTTTCCACATTCCCAGTGGAATCTATCCGAGTTGTGCTCGTTGACATTCCCTACACCACCTCGCGGTAGAAGGTGAGCTGTGGAAAGGGAGATAAGAGAGACAAAGGTCCAGAGGAGACGCATTTTGGTTGTTGTGTTGATATATATCGATCGATGGTTAAGAGGTATAAAATAGCGATGGTGAGGTCACTCTTTGAGGTGAGAAGTTTGGTCATTTGGAAGGTCATAGCAATTATTTATATACCTTTTAGTTACAGTGCCTGAATCACCGACGATGTTAGGAGATTCTTATAATCACTGCGGACCGAACGGACAGTTTATAGATAGTTGATACAAGTGTAAATATGAGTTGAACCACAATATGAATCACCACAACCTGGAACAGATAGTGAACAGAAGTTTTTGTGGAAAACTGAATAATCGCTTATGTTGTGCTCCCACTTGATACATTGAGAATATGTGTGATAAAGTGTTTGGATGTAGAATCCTCTATGGTCATGTCATTTATGAACTGGTTGCTTTCACTTCCTACAAGGCTACCCTAGACTTCTCGATAGTCCCGGATAAATGAAATACCGACCCCAGCCATCCTCCCGCATTGGGGTGGCAGCTCCGATCCGTCATAGCGGGGCAACACCTCGATAGCTCCGACCTTCTTCCGTCTGCCTAGAGTGAAGCTCTACTCTTCCAAATCGCATTGTTCAAATCCATCGTCAGTAGCTTTCGCATTGGACCGAGTTTACTATATTTCAATTTTCTTGTACCGGGATCATATTTCATCATCCTGCATCGTCTGCTTTGTCAATACACTCCCTCCCATCCTTTACCCCGCGCATATGATCTGAAGCCATCAAGCTCTCACACCATCGTGAAGCTCGCTCAGTATGGCTTCTACTCCGGTCAATGCCACGCCGCAGGCGGTGATGGGCCATGTTCAAAAGCTCAGCGACAGTGATCCCGATTTCCGCTTCATGGCCCTGAACGATTTACTCCAGCTTCTTAATAACGCTAAACCGGACTTTCTTGTTCATGAATACAACATCGCCGCTCGCACTGTTGATAGCATCATCAAGGTACTAGACGATCAGAATGGCGAGGTCCAGAACCTTGCAGTCAAATGGTAAATTGAATGAGAAACATAATCTAATAACTGCTGACGGACAAACAGTCTCGGCCCCTTCGTGAGCAAGGTCCCTACTCCCGTTGTCGCTCCCATGATCGAGAAGCTCTCATCCATTAAGCTCAAGAACTCGGTGGACAACTCCGTCCCTTCACTGGCCCTGCGAAACGTTATTATCGCTCTTCCTCGACCGGTCCCAGGAATTCCGCCAGCCCCCAATGTACAGGAGGCCTACAGTGCTATCAGCCGCGTGCTAATCCCCCGCCTCATTGGCCCCGGCCCCAAGACACAGGTTCCCAAGAACCCCAAGATTCCTCTTCCGCCTGTTCCCGAAGGACTTCTACAAAATGAAGGCGACCTCAATGCCGAAGCCGTCGACGTGCTGATCGAGGTTGTCCGATGCTTTGGACCAATGTTGGTGCAAGTCGAAGTTGAGGCCATGCAAGAAGTTGTTATTCAGTTGCTGGAGAGCGAAAAGGGAACCTCTGTCGTCAAGAAGAGGGCCGTAGTGGCTATTTCTATGCTTGCTGTTTATCTTTCTGATGACCACCTGGAGGAAGTAGTGAGGCGAATCACCCTTGGCCTGACAAAGCAAAGCAGCCCAGTTGCCAGGCGATTGTACATCTCGATTCTCGGCAGTATGGCACGATCAATCCCTTCACGTTTTGGACCTCATCTTGCCGGTACCGCGCCCTTGATCATCAAAGCCCTTAGTGAGGAGGAACTTGAAGAGCATCTCGAGGCGCTCAGTGATGGAGATGATCTTGGACAAGATTTCAACGAAGTTCGTGAAGCTGCTTTGGTAGCCCTCGAAGCCTTCTTGGCATCATGCCCCCAAGAGATGCGCCCCTTCACAGACCAGACAATAGAAGCTTGCCTGCGATTCCTCAAGTACGACCCCAACTACAACGTGGATGACGAGGATGAAGATATGGACGACGAAGAGGAGGACGAAGAAATGGACGATGACGACGAATTCGATGCCGATGATGGTTTCGAAGATGACGACGACGACGCCAGCTGGAAGGTTCGACGATGCGCCGCAAAGACCATATACACAATCATCTCAACACGCGGCAGCGGTGATCTTCTCGAGAACGGCGTCCTCTACAACCAGACAGCACCACCTCTCATCAAGCGAATCTCTGAGCGAGAGGAGAACGTCCGTCTAGAGATTATTTCAGCACTTTCGCTTTTGGTTCGTAAGACTGGCGAGGGACTCCATACAGTGGATCTCTCCCTGGAGGATCTCGAGCCAGAATCCGAATTCCGTATCCCTATCAACCGAAAGCGAAGACGTCAAAGTAGTGGTGGTGGAGCTTCGGCATCCCAATTCATGTCTGGATCAGGTCTCGTTTCTCCTGTCTTGGAGAAGGTTCCTCCTAGCGGCCCACGAGCCGACTTGGCTCGCTTGACACCATCTATTGTCAAGGCCATCACAAAGCAGCTCAAGGGCAAGACCATTCCTACAAAGCAGGCAGTCATCGGCCTTCTCGATGATATAGTATCTGTTCAACACGGTGGACTGGCCGAGTACTTTGATCAAGTCATCGGTCCTATAATAGATGCTATCCAACCCAGTGGTTTTGCGCCTGTGTCGACTCACATATCATCGCATTCTGGTTCATCTTCGGCGACCCCGAGCACGCT
The DNA here is from genome assembly GCA_013623715.1 of Fusarium verrucosum. Classification (NCBI taxonomy): domain Eukaryota; kingdom Fungi; phylum Ascomycota; class Sordariomycetes; order Hypocreales; family Nectriaceae; genus Fusarium; species Fusarium verrucosum. Next base: position 45,346 of record JABFFJ010000228.1, read on the forward strand.
TAGAATTACTGCTCTTGGCGTGATCAGTGACATTGCCAAGACTCATTCATCAACTATTCTGCAACCTTATCTTACCAAGATCGTCGATGGTGTCATCACTGCGGCCAACAATCGTTTCTATAAGATCTCGAGCGAGGCCATTCGAACTGTCGAGGAATTGATCAAAACGATAACCCCACCACGGTCACGCAACGCTGCCTCCAAGTACAAGGCAGAGTTGGATAAGCTTTATACGGTAATCGTTAACAGGTCTTCCGCCCAGGATGCTGATGCAGAGGTTCGCCAACGTGCCATTCATGCTCTTGGCGTTCTCATTTCACGAACTTCAACCCCCGAAGGTTCTTCCCTACTCTCCGAGGACAAGGTCAAGGCTGCTTTGGAAGTTATTCAAGAGAGACTAAAGAACGAGACCACCCGTCTGGCTGCTGTCCGCGCCGTGGAGAATGTTGCCCGCTATTCGAGAACCCCTGGTCAACTGAACAAGGCATGGATTCAAGATGTTGCTATAGAGCTGTCTGCGCAGTTGCGAAAGGCCAACCGTTCTCTGCGTGGCTCGAGTATCGTTGCTCTTCGGAATCTTGTGTTATCGCCTGCTAGCAAGGGTCAACTTGAGCCGGCCACTGTTCAAGGGATTGTCGCCGATTTGATGCCTGTTATTACGAATAGTGATGCGCACCTCCTTGGACCAACGTTGATTATCCTTGCTAAGCTGGTACCCGAGCATCCAGAGCTGGTAGTCACCGATGACATGATCACTGCTATTTCGCAGTTGCTGAAGGAACACCACGCAGGAATCGTCCTTGACCAGTTGCTTGTTCTGGTGAGCAATATTGGAGAGAACGGGGCCGGCCAAGGACTCATGCAGGGTCTTCTGAAGGATGTCAGCGTTGCGGGCGACCCTCCAGTCGTCGGTAAAGTGATTGGAACTCTGCTCGTCACTGGAGGAGAATCAGTGGGTGTCAAGCTGGATAGCTTTGTCACAGAGCTTTACACAAGCGCCAAGAGCAATGACGAAGCTCGAGTTAGCCTTGCTCTGGCTGTTTTGGGTGAAACTGGAAAGAGACTCGGAACAAGTTCAACTCTCAAACCTGACCTCTTCTTGGACCAGTTCCACGATGAGCCAGACAAGGTGTCACTCTCTGCTGCTGTTGCTCTCGGTCAGGCAGGTTCGGGCAATGTTCCTGAATTCCTTCCCGTCATTTTGGAGACAATGCAAAAGGGCGGTAACACTCAGTACTTGCTCATCCAATCCATCAAGGAGATCCTGCAATCAATCTCGGCACAGTCTACCGACTTGAGAAATTATGCCCCAACTATCTGGGACGAACTTCTCAAGGCTTCCGACAATGCTGACAACAAGGTCGTCTGTGCTGAGTGTGTTGGAAGACTTGTCACTCTTGACCCGGCTGTTTTCATTCCCCGTCTTCAGGTATGCACACTTGGTATCTTATTGTGAACTTTCTAACGATTCCTAGGCGCTCCTGAAGGACCAGTCTCTCGGTATCCGAGGCATGGCTGTGCAAGCTGTTCGTTACACTCTCCCCGAGAGTGAGGAGGTTTTGGATGTGATGCTTCGAGATGTTCTTATTCAGATGCTCTTGACCATGCTTCAAGACTCCGACATGGACATTCGCCGATTGGCAATGACTACACTCACTACAGCTGCGCGAACGAAGCCCGACCTGATCCACCCTCACCTGGGCGAGCTGATGCCATTCGTTCTGCAAGAGTCAGTCATCAAGAAGGAGCTTATACGAGAAGTTATGATGGGGCCTTTCAAGCATACTGTGGACGATGGTCTTGAGGTCCGAAAGGTACGTCCAGGGCGAAAGAGTGAATGGATATGAGCTAATTGGCAACAGAGCGCGTACGAGACACTGTATGCACTGATGGAGACTGCATTCAGTCGGATCAACAACATCGACTTTTACGATCGTGTCGTGGATGGTCTCAAGGACGATAACGATATTAGACAGCTCTGCAATCTCATGGTGACCAAACTGATCACGATCGACCCGGACGAGACAACTCGCCGCTTGAACTCAATCGCCGAGGCCTACCGCACGGTTCTCTCAGTGAAGCTCAAGGACAATGCTGTAAAGCAGGATCTTGAGAAACAAGAGGAAGCCAACAAGAGCATCCTCAGAGTGACGTTGCTTTTGGGGGAGAAGATGAAGGCCATGACGGGAAATGCTGGAGCGGCGACTAGTAATGCTGGAGCCGCCAGTACCTGGACAGGATACTGGGATTGGGTCAATAAGGAATTTGAGAAGCAGTTGAAGGCACTAAGGGATGAGAACTCGCAATTGCAGACCCGCATGGTCTAGGATGAACCGGGAAGCAGTGGTGGACAAAGTAGGGAGCACGGTGTTGCCTCTATTCCCGCAGAGCTCGACGCTATGGAGGTTGATGGATGAAGACCGGATGGAGTGATATTGGGAAGGGAAACCTCCCATAGTAGTTACACAACGATATGAAGTACGAGTGTTTGTAGGCGAAAAGAAATGCAATTGTATTATTTAAGCTCAGCCTTCGAAAATATATGCTGATGTTTTTGCATAGTTTCTGTCACGAGGTTGTTTATTGTACAAAATGGGCTGGCATGAAAGACTTGGCGATATGTATGCTATCCCTTGAGATCGTATTGCAAGATGATGATTGGTTATGGAGGCATGCAGAGGACCTTTGTTTAGAGAGAAACAATGAGGTATCCAGCTTATTTTGTCCTGGCTGTAATATCTTTGCCTATTGGGTCGAACCACTGCGATATACAAAATTAGACAGACATTCAGTTGTCTCACCCAACACCATCTGGCGCCAGATGGTGCCTAAATAGGCAATTGGGATAAGATAACTACGATGTGATCGCCAGGCCAAGCTTGAGATGATGACGAGGTTGTACAGGGAGAGAGTATGTATTGGTGGAATGGGCCAGGATCTTATGCGGGGGATTATGTGCTGAGCGGGAGGAAAATGCGCCGCATTATTAGTTATATATAAGACTCAGCCATATCGTTCATCTTGTAGCAATTGAGCCATAGTTTAACTCTCGTTCATTGTTTAGAGATTGTCAATATGGTTCAATCGAAACGTCTTCTTGCTTTGCTTTTGATCAATGGCAATGCCCTCGCGGCAAAGAACTACCATTGTCCTCCAATTGGACCAGTCCTCCCTGCACCGACGAACCCAAGCTCACACAACAATGTCAAAAATGCCATTGAGGCTATCACAGAAGCTATAAACGCCTATACGAGTCTCCTGCATAGCTCAGCTGTGTCAATTGGAGCAGCATCTATTTACGAAGATGAACCCTTGCTAGATCTTCACCACACACCAGAGAATCTGGACCCTCGAGGTGTAAGCAAGATTGACGCCGACTCAGTTTATCGCATTGGTAGTATCTCAAAGGCATATACTACCCTCGCGGCGCTTAGGCTCAAAGGCGTGGGGATGGATGATCCGGTGACAAAGTATGTTCCTGAATTAAGAAAGTTGAATAGGCAGCAGAGTGTGCATAATGATATTACAACTATTGATTGGGATAAGATATCGATGCAGGCTCTTGCGTCGCATATGGGTGGTGTTCCCGCTGATTGTGAGTATTAATTGAGCTCCCGAGAGAACAAGCTAATTTATGGTAGTTGTAACGGACTTGTCGAGTTTTAGGAAGAATTGGACTGAGATTGGTCTCCCTGTTGCCCATGATGTCTTAGGATGTGCTGGTCTTCTTGGAATCCCGCCTTGTACCGCTCAAGGTGAGTCTATCATGGATACTCAGAGACCCAACTGACATTTCTAGACTTTTGGGGGAATTTTGGTAAACGACCTCCGATTTCTGCACCATGGAGCAGTCCCGTGTACTCGAATGTGGCATTCTTCGTCATGGCCATGGTCATCGAAAGAGTCTCGGGACAGCCATATGAAGAATCCGTACAGAAGAATGTACTCGACGTGGCGGGGATGAAGAGCACGACTTATACAAAGCCCGATGACTCTGTTGGAGCTATTGGACCTGACGATATTTACTGGAATGCGTCTATGGGTATTAATAATCCGTGAGTTACTTACCCTCCTTGTGATATCGACTAATATGCCTAGGGCTGGCTCGTTTTATTCCTCGACGAAAGATCTTCTCGCTTTCGGAAGGTCTATTCTCAAGCACGAATTTCTTGACATCGCAGAGACTAATAAGTGGCTCAAGCCTGTGACTTTCACAGGTGGACGAGGACTGTCTGTTGGTGCGCCATGGGAGATTATGCGGTCTGATAAACTCACCTCCGACGAGCGTGTGGTTGTCGTTTACACCAAGGGAGGCAACCTGGGCACATACAACTCCATTTCAGCAATGATTCCAGACTATGGAATCGTCATAAGTGTGTTAGCAACAGGTCCCGAGGTTGGAGGTAGTCTTTTACAAGTCCTTTTCTCCATCATCACAAAGGTCCTTACCCCCGCCCTTGAAGCCGCAGGTAAAGACCAAGCAGACAAGGCATTCGCAGGAACATACATCAACGAAGAAACAAACTCCACCTTAATACTCGACGTCGACGACGAAGGCCCTGGATTAAACATCACAAAGTGGACAGTCCGCGGCACAGACGTCTCAACGCACTGGCTACACTACCTCTCCGTTCTCATCCCCAGCGTTCCCAAGGTCTCACTATCCGGCCGTTTATACCCTACAGACCTTGCGGCGGGGGATAAGACAGCGTGGAGAGCGATGTTTAGAATTGGTACGGTGAAGGAGCTGGAGATGCAGGAGGCGCTGTTCTTCTGGGAGGATGCGAGCTGTATGACGTGGGCGTTGGTTGATAGGGCTGCGTATGAGTTCTTGGGGTTGGATGAGATGGTGTTTAGGAGGGAGGGGGGAAGGGCTGGGGAGGTTGAGTTGGTAGGGTTCAAGACTACGTTGAAGAGGGTTGAGTAAGGCAGTGATGAATGTGTGTATTGAATCTATATAAGATGCTACCATGTCCTTGTCGAGAGCGCCGAGTCGAGATGTTATATACTCTAGTATGGTCCGTTGTCAATAGCGGGATGCTGAAACGTTGATGAGAGGCATTGTACAAGGGAAGGCCACGGCGTATTGTGTGTCGAAAGTAAGTCGGCGAGGTGTCATGGGAGGAGGTTGAAGTGGAACAACTTCTTCTACATGACAGTGTTAGTGAGTTAAAAGTAAGCGGGACAAAATAAGGTTATGTACCAAGTCTTTGAACGGGGTTGGTTGGTCTTCTCCTGCGGTAGCAGTGCCAGAAGACGAGACAGAAGGTGGGCACGTTGACTAGGACGCCAACAATAGCAATGATAACCTCCTGGGAGATGGACATATTTAGAAAACGAGAAAGATGGGAAATATAGACCACAGGATGGAACAAGTATTAGGAGAAAGACTTGTATAACGGCAATGTAAAGCAGACTATTGTAAACGAGGAGAGACTGTCACTTGGGGAATTAATTGTCCAAGACAGGGGATTATTTATATCTTATTCCAACAAATGCGAATTTCGGCAAGTTGACCATCTCGACTCAAGGTTTGTTGCCCGACACAGCCCCTGTGATCATCAATTCATCATAAGCTAAGGCGGCGACTGCTCCACTCTGACCCATCCTAAACCAGGGCCCCATCCTATCCTGTCCTACGTGACCGTCAAATGGAGTGTAGTGCCATGTGGTGTAGACTGTAGTCAACGCAAATTATGGCCATGTCCTGAGAGTATTGCAGCATTGACCTCCTCAATGATTTTGTGGTGCATGGAGAAATGGTACAAGAGGATCGTCTACTCTTATACGTAGAACAATGAGTTGATGTTAGCTTTTAGCTACGTGCTCTCTCCATGCATGTTTTCCTGTTACTTTGGAAGGCAGATATTAATTTTACCTTCTTATAAAGAGTAGATATGCTCTTGTGTTGTTCGTAAGAGGTGTACGTACACAGAGAGAAAAGGACCCATGCACGAATGATCACTGACATCTCCTTGTACATAATACGAAAGAACTGAAGAAGGTTGAGAGGGAAGGTAGGTGTAAGAGACACTGATTGACTTGGTAGATGCGTACAGGATAACGAGTGCGAGTAAAAATCCATGTCGGACTGAAACTCTGCACCTACATGCATGCTTACGCCAACCAACATCAGGCTCTGAGTAACACGAATTCTGGCAATTAGCACATCTTGGAATCACAGTGGTGATTTGTCGAGCCACCACTTAATCCCAAGGGCAATAACTTTTGGACAAAACAACGGGACGCCGTTTCTCACTATCAGCCTTTACCAGCCTACCTACCTAGGTAGGTACTGTTGTACTTTCCTTATGCACTACCACCCACCATATGAACGCGAATTATGGCCAATGATTTTGATTCGCTCGTTCTAAAAAGATGGCGGGATGCAACCACCGATGATGGTTGAGTGGAAAAGGATTTGGTTAGTGAGAAACAACAATCTTGGACTCGTTGTAGGGTAGAAAGATGACAGTTCCATAGGACTCCCTCCTCTCTGGAAACGAGAATTTTGGCCACAAATCAGAGGTCAAAGGAGCCAGCCTCGACAGACCGCTATTGCATGAAGCTAGGTACTGTATGTATGCATGCCGCACACGTCAGGCTCTGACAGGAGAGTGAGGCGAGCAAACGCGAATTTTGGTCAGCTCCGTTTGGCTTGACCCTTGAGGCTGTTATTAGTCAGTTCATTACTTAAAGCCCAGACTCCCACCCAACAACCCACGATGAACTTGGTCTATCTATCATACCCATACTACCAACCCCCTTCAAAGACATTTTTGTTTGAAGACAACAACTCTGTTCAACTCCCCCATCATGCCTCAAGCATCAAGGATCCCTAAGGCTCTGTGGGAAGCCCAAAAGGCTCGCATAACCGAACTGTATGTCGAACAAGACAAAACTCTCGACGAGGTTATCCAGATCATGGCCGAATCTGGTTTCTATGCAACGCAAGTCCAGATACCCGCCCATCATACGCTTGATGGTCTCTTGGTTGGGAAATGAACACCTGAATATGTAATCAATTGCCTGATTTTGTAACAGGAAGCCTCAATACATACGCAAAGTGAACGTCAATTGGAAGTTGCAAAAGAACTACACAAAAGAGAAATGGGGGCAAGCAAGCGTATTGGTCTCGAAGCGTGAAGCAGAGGGAAAGTTGACAGAACTCAGTATCGATGGCAAGATCATCTCCGAAAAAAGGAGGAAGAAAGAACTGAGAAGATACAAAAGGACTCAGACTGAACAAACATGTAAGTACCATGGGTTGAGAAACAACAACCTGCTAACATTTGTCAAGTGACACATTCCAATGCTTCCACAGCCGTGGTCGCCTATACACCACCGTCATCAGCGCCCAGGATCATCCTCTGCACTACTCTTGCGTGGCTGAACTTCCGATCAAACATAAATAATCTTAGTAAGTTCATACTAATCTATCTCACATATTTTGATCTCGCTGACCGAACGTAGTTGTCCGACCGGGTTCGCAATTGAGCCCGAACCAGAGCATACCGTCCCGTAGTGGCCAGTCTACAGCAAGTCCATTACCACCCGGGGAGCACGGAAATGTGGATGTAACTACAGAGTATACATCGTTTGAAACAGCTCTCCAACGGGCTAGAAATGAATTTTCCTGGATACAAGACAGACTGGATGAGCTGATGCCGAAGCAACATGAGTATCATGACAGTCTTCAACTCCAAGAAACCCCATGGTTACGACTCTTCAATTCACTAGTGTTCCTCTGCAGCAATAATCTAATGGAAGACACAAGAATCATGGACAAGTTTATCGAGATTATCATCTCAAATGATCTTCTCAGCGAGCTGAAAAACATACTGCGCCTTAAGGGACCGACTGTTGAAATATTTTCCCTACACCTTCTCTTTAGTGCGATCAGAATTGAAGAAGAGAGTGGGCAGCCATTGTTGCATTTCCTACTTAGCCAAGGTATGAGTGCCAACAGTGTCCGACCAGGGAAATCGGTTAAGCGGTCTGCCCTTTCGGAAGCTATTTTGATGAGGAATCCAGAAGCCATTGAGACCCTTCTAAGCTTTGGAGCGGACCCGGGTGTATTTTCACGGTCAGATGCTCATCCTCTGATCATGGCTCTTCATATTTGGTATGATGGGGCCATCATACAGAAGTTGATTAAAGCTGGGGCAGATCCCAACGGTGGCAACCCAAGGCCACTCATGCATGCTATTGAACGCCACGATTTGGCCATTATACGGTGTCTATTGGAAGCTGGAGCTGATCCAAATTACATTAAACCACCCGTCGGTGAATTTACAGGCGAGACGGCGCTACATAGCGCAATCTACCATGGCGATCCTAGTATGGTCAACATACTAATTGAGGCAGGAGCCAACCCGAATCTCTGGACTGAACATGCTCCCGCATTCACTGGCGAATTCAAGGGTATAGATACATATTCGTGCCGGCCAAAAGACGGTGCCGAGTCGTTTATGACTCCCATACAGGCAGCGGTCTGGAAAGGCAAAGCTGAAATCGTCAAACGCCTGATAGATGCAGGTGCAATACTGGACAGCTTTGTTGATCCGGATATTTTCCTGAGAGCGAGGTCTTTCTTTCATGAGAATGCCGAATTCACCCCGGTTCAGATGTCAGTACAGAAACTCAATGAGAAGATTGTTGGTATGTTGTTGGACGCTGGTGCAAGTGTCGATTTCCGACATCCATCCACTGCGACCCCATTGCAGTTGGCTTGTGGATTACCGACATCACACCAGGCAAAGGCAAGATTGGTTCAAGTCTTTTTGGACAGAGGAGCAGATGTAAACGCTCTCCCTGGGGAACCTGACGGGAGAACAGCGTTGCAGGCTGCCGCTGAAGCTGGCGATTACGACATCGTCAATCTTTTGCTAAGCAAAGGTGCCAACGTCTGTGCCTCGGCCGCGAATGAGAATGGTTTGACAGCCCTGCAAGCGGCTGAAGAGTCAGGTTCCATTGACTTATTCAACCTATTGCTGTCTGAATTTGAGCGCCTGGGACCAGGCACCGCTTTGCACGACACTCCTAACTGTATTGAACTGGCTGTCTCTTTGGGAGACATGCAGCTTCTTGACAAATGTCTGAGATTGTGGACTAATGTTGATCTGTCTTATCAAGATGCTCACATCCCATCGGCTTTCAAAGTCGCTATTGCCAAGGGCTCTGCATGCCTTATTCAAAGGCTGCTTGCTGCTGTTTCTCAAGATGACCTTGACAGAAATGCCTGCTCCATCCTCTGCGAAGCAATACGGGAAGGGGACACGGAAACCTTTGATTTGTTGATGGACTGGTGCAGGAATTCTGATTTCGACTCTCCTTTACCTGGCGACCCAACACCTCTCTGGCTAGCAGTTCACGAAGGCAATCATCATATGTCATTGCGGCTGATCGAGGCCGGCGCCAATGCCAACCAGCAATCGCCGCACGTCTGTCGAAGAAAGCGGTGGTGGTGCTGGGGCCTCACTAGCAGAATCGAAACCCCAATGAACCCAGCAATCCAACAAGGCAAGATCACTCTTGTAGAGATTCTTGTTGACGGGGGAACAGACATTAATCACTTGGTTGATGGTTTTAGAACACCGCTGTTGCTTGCTCTAAAAATTGGCAAAGTCGAAATAGCAGAGTTTCTCCTCCTCAAAGGAACAGATCCGAATGTGGTGGATAGGGAGAACAACGCCACCGCGCTTGGCTATGCTCTTATATTCAATGCACCGCTCACAGTACTCCAGTCTCTTGTCGAGCATGGCGCAGATGTCAATGTGCCTTCCTGCGGGGAATTACCAATCGAGATTCTTGTCACAGGATTGCGCAGTGAAGAACAAAAACTGCCGATAAGTCAATTGCTCCTTAATGCTGGCGCAAACGTCAGGAATGACCCAAAAGCACTCAGAGCGGCAATTTACCAGAATGAACGGGAGTTGGCAAAGCTTTTCATCGACGCAGGAGCCGATATAAATGCTGCCACGAGTTTCAGCGAGATCCTTCTGCGGAAAGCAACCGAGACCAGGTACTTAGTTACGAGTGGCCGAGGTCCGGATGTTAAGGCAGGATCGGATCAGAGAGCCTTTCAACTTGCAGTGTCATGCGGCCAAGTTGATGAAGTCATGTTTCTCATTGAGCATGGAACTTCAGTAAACACGGAAGTCCGTGACGAGTACGGAAATACACCTCTGCAGCTTGCAGCACGTAGAGGCCATACTCAAATGGTCAAATTTCTCGTTGAGAACGGGGCCTCAGCCAATTCAGAACCCGCCAGAAAGTACGGAGCCACGGCTCTTCAGTTTGCTGCGATCAATGGCCATATTGAGATGGCTATTTTTCTTCTTGAGCATGGGGCACGTGTCGACGCTCCAGCAGCTCCAGTCAAGGGCAGAACAGCGCTCCAAGGCGCAGCTGAGCATGGTCGACTGGATATGGTCTACCTGTTACTGGAGAATGACGAGAGTCCTGAGACGGTCGAGCAGAGGTGCAAGGATGCTGCAAAGTTTGCAGAGGATGAGGGTCACGCCATAATTGCGAGGATACTGAGGGATTATAAGAGATTGTGATGGCCATGAGAATGGAAAAAGCAAATTTCATCAAAGATTGTATTCATAGGGTATCGAGCACGTAAATGTGCAATCTTTAAGTGTTGTGCTTTCACATAAGCGTCATTTCTACCGTCTGTTGCAAATTGACCACAACGCTCTAAGCCTCCTCCTTGGCCTTCTTCCTGTCATCCATCTCGACCTGCTCAATACTAGCAGTCTCAATGTCCTTCTTCTGGTGGTGGGGAAGTTCCTCGCCCTGAACACCAGCAACGGCATGCTCAAAGGCACGTCCACGCTTCTCGGGACCAAACATGGTAGTGAAGATGATACCGAGAGCAATAATAGCAGTGGCAATGCCCATAACAGGGCCGTAAGCCTCAACCTTGTCACCGTTCTTGAGGGTGACGAATGTCTTCTCAGCAATGGCGTTAACGATCTGGGCAGAGGGGGATGAGATCATGTTGCCAATCTGGTAAGTAACACCAGGGAATGAAGATCTGAAAGCAGGAGGAGACAATTCATTGAGATGAATGGGGATAACACCCCAAGCGCCCTGAATAAAGAACTGAATCATAAAGCCAGAAGCACTGAGGCTGCGCTCACCCTCAGGGAGAATCCAGGCTGGGATAAGGATGGCGGACATCAAGGCCGACACGCAGATAGCACGTCGACGACCGACAAACTGGCTGAGGTATCCAATAATCGTACCACCAACACAAGCACCAGTCTTCATGAGAATCGAGGCACGAGAAGCGGCAGAGTTGTCGAGTTCCTTCTGCTGCAGCATGAAGGTGGTGTACGAGTCCTGGGAGGTATGAGAGTAGTAGTTAAACCAGGTCATGAGAAAGCAGCAGTAAATGCACATCTTCCACTCAGCGACGAGCATCTTCTTGCAGTCGGCCCAGAAAGCACCGGGAGTGGAACTCTTCTTGCCCTTGGCGCGGGCTTCGAGGAACTGTTGGGACTCGGGGAAGAACATGCGAATGATACCGACAGCGATGGAGACACCGGCTAAGATATGTCAGTACTGATAAGCTGAGTAGAGAGTGAATGTACTTACCGGCAATCCAAAAGACAGTCTTCCAACTGTCAGTGCTGCCTCCGACGCCAAGGTTGGCGCATGCAGCCAAGACGTAACCAAAAGAATATCCCTGTTGAAGAATGCCGGACATTAAGCCTCGAGCGTTGGAGCTAGAGCAGACCCTGTTAGCACGGGAATAATAAAAAAGCTTCTCCAAACTTGGCCAAAACTTGGCAACTTGGCATCATGATAAGAAATTGGGGTAGTTGGTGACGACTTACGGACACTGCTCCAGAGCCATGGCAATGGCATTACCGTAGACTCCGCCCATGAAGAGACCAAAGAGACTTCGCACAGCGAGGAACTGCTGGAAGGTTGTGCTGTAGATGGTGGCGATCTGAAGAACACCGAGGACGATCATGTTAAAGACCATGGGCCACTTGCGTCCCCACTTGTCACCGGCGAGACCAAACATGGCTGCGCCGACAGAACGGAGGAGAAGAGTGAGGGTGATGGCTGTGGTGATGGAGGTCTTGCTGGTGTCATAGTAGAGAGAGAGCTTCTTTGTCTGGATAGACAGGGCGTGGAAGTCGAAGGCATCAGCGGTCCAGGCGCAGAAGCCTACAATGAAGAAGATCCAGTCCTTGGCCGACAGCTGAGCCATGAGACTGATGGGGTTCTTGATGGGATCCGGGTCCCTCCACTCAGTGGTCTCTTCGCCATTGTCGTTGGTAATGACAACGCGCTGCTTCCAGATGAAGAGGTCGGAGAAGGCCTGCTTGGCCGTAGGGATGACGCCCTTGACCACGGGGCCAGCGGACTCGCCTGCTTGAGGTTGCTGAACCATTGTGAAGATGCAATTACAATACAGGCTTCTTTGGATCGAGGAGAAAGGGGGATGTGGTTGGGGCAATTGAGTTTGCTGGAGGAGAGGGGACGCTTTATATGGCCCAGTGTCACGGGAGATCAAGCTTAAACTTTCGGATTCAGATTACCACTCCGCACTCGGTAATAGGATACAATGCGATGCAATGGTAGCACGCTAGAGTCACAGTCGACGTGGGGGAGGGTTCGAGTTGGGGTACACGTTCTAGCGGATCATGCCCGTTCTCAGAAAGAGAGGTGACGCCCTTGCCTTGATTGTTTCCCCGCAGAGAAGAGAGTACGGGGATGTAGATGTGAGTATGATTTGTCCAACGGGTGAGAACGGAGGGAGAGGATTGAGTTGGTTGGGACAGGGTTTGTGAGTGTGTATGCGGGGAGAGGAGAGTGAGGTTGTGTTTGCGCTGGGTTCACGAGAAGATGACAACGGGTCCGCAGATGAGATGGAGATATTAGAGACTCTAGTTCGTTATGTTTAGTTATTTCTTGTTACACTTGGTTCTTCTGGTTATACTAGATTACTTCTCCGTACAACAAGGTACGATGATGCTGTGATTCACTGCTGGTCAACACCTCATCAAAGCTATACGATGAAACACGATTGGTCACGCACACGACAAACCATTAGCTCACACAGACCATACATAAAGTGACAGGACCAAAGATGGTGGGCATGTGCGGAGAGGCCGAGGCGGCAAAACGGCACCGCTTGTTCTTGTGCCTCCCTCCCACTGTAACTGCCGATCACCCCGGAATTTACGCTTATGCCAGTTAACGTTAGAGTTTTAGCATTTTAAGGCTCCTCTTAAGCTTACACTGTGAAATATGGGGCGAGCCATGGATGCATCCCACGGGGGAGGCCTGCGGGGGAGATTGGCAAGGTTCCCAAGGGACAAGTTTTTTCTTCACTTCTCCGCTTGTGTTGTTACTGTAATAGAAAAATAGAGGGTCTAAAGTTGGGGGAAGACAAGCCTATGCCCAGTCTCCAGCTCGATTACGGTACATATATCCCTTGGCGTTGGGGTGCTGTTCTGTTCCTTTGGAGTCGTTGCACTGCAGTAAGACGCTACTATCTTTACTAGGCCAAGTTTAATCCCTCGTTGGTCCATGCTTGCATGCAGAATCTGTTCTACTTGAGATTATTCTGGAAGTTGATCGTCGTACTTCTATAGCATAAACACCATCCATCCAGCCCGGCTGTTTTTCTTGGTAGACGATCCTTTGTGCGAGATGATCTCACCAACAACTTCTTGGCTGACTCGGGAAATAATTACCTTGGCGCCGAGACAGTCACCTTCTCAATAAGGAAAGCCGAGTCGCATTATTCCCGACTTCATATTCGAGTTGTCGGTTTCTGATGGAGGGTCATAGATAGCACCCAAAAGCTGCAGGCGGCGCATGTTGAACCTACAAGATACTGTAGGACAAGGCATCAGAGATTACAATCAAAGCTTTACGAGTCACACGTTAACTAAACCATTTTTCTACCAGGATTGTCCCCTCGGTTGGAGATTGAATCGCGGGGCCGCATCTTGTCCATTTACTATTTGGTCACAACATCCGATCAAGGTAACCCAGAAGAGGAATCGCCCAACGCACTCGTATCTCAACCATTGGTTCCTCTACTCACAGACTCTGACATTCTGTGGCAACTCGTACGATATCTCCAAAGATGCCTCCACTGAGTTCCTTCGGGGTAGAAAGCCCGAGGATAAATATTTTTTTTCAGATCCGGGGTATCTGGGGGAAAACACCATCAAGATGTGATTCGTTTAGACGTGATTACACAAAAGCGTTGTGTAAAGATAACACATGGAAATTATCGGAGTCACAATGTAACAGTCCAGACACAGACCCTCCCCCGACGATGCATCAAGACTGGAGACACGGACATTGAACAAGCGCCCGCACCGGCAAAAGCTTTAGCGTTTCCAGAATATTTCCCAATTATACTTTGCCAGCTTCTCCGCGCCGTTTCTCCAACTGTTGCTTACCCACGGAATTCTTCCGCTGACGGACACCCTGATAATTATTTATCCTCGGATCATTTCGGGATATGTCATACAAGAGGTTGTTATCATGAGTAATGTTACCCGTGTTGTTCTCCAACATGGCTTCCGTAGGTCCGAGATCTTAATCTCAACCCCATATTCCGGATCTAGACTGCCATCTCAGGGTTCGCAAGCAGTGCGGACCTTGTCTGTCGAACCATTGTTGCAGAATCCCCAGAGTATCCTCCCCTAGATCACCCGATGTGAGATAAAGCTGAGATGAGTTCTTCGTCAATCTTGTGCTATGGGGTCAATGGGATCTGTATTGTGGAGGCATCTAGAACTAGCTTCCTAAAACAGGCGAATCTTAGGTCCAAAGCTGTCAAAGCGGCGACGGGCATCTTCATTCTAAGGCCACGGTGTTGTGATACTGTGATTGCGGTTCCGCTGTAACTAGTCCCTCGAAACAATCACGCGTGAAGCAAACTCTTCCGCTGCAAGATCCAACACCCCCGTTATCTCCACTGTTCTCATGAATTGCTTTTTATTCATAGGTGAAAGATCATATTACCGAGACATCCGAGATTTGTTCATACCTGTAACTTTTTAATAAACCACATCTGATGTCTTGAACCATGTTCTAGAGTAGTTAGTATCAACGGTGAGCATATTCCAGACTACGTCACACTAGTCTTGAGCAACACGTTTCTTACCCCCAAGATAACACTATGCCCGAGTTTCTGTGGACATCACTAGTCAATATCTTCACAATGGAAGATCATATTTCGTTCTGGTAGACCCTCTCACTGAGTATTGGTTGTTTCCAGAAGTTAGGAGCTCAAGTCGTCACATAGCCAAGCAGTCTCTTGAGTTGTACTGGCTGTCGAGTTGAACACGTCTTTATAGAGATACAACTGGGCTTATAACAAGATTCAAACTAGATATCGACACTGACTTTTATACAGTATACTTATTGGGCGAGTCAAGCTCAAACAAGATCCATCGGTACTGACTTTAACCGTTTTATCTGTAACAGATTTGCGCAGCAGACAGAGTTTTTGTAACATTGTAGCCAATAATAATTAGACCCTGCTTTCTTTGTAACTCTCATCGGGCATGATCTCTATGCGTATCTTAACTCTCCCAGCAAGGTCTCGACTCTTCGAATTTTCTCAGGTCAATATATCTCGCTTTTTATGGACTACATAGGCCCGAGAAAACTACCTCTAATCGATCAACCGATCTAGGAATGAGACTCTCTATATCATATTTAAAGTTTACTCAGTAATTGTCTTCTGTATCCCGCCCAAGGTTGATATGGCATGAAAATACCGTCTGTTGCACCCTGTACACTATGTTATTTGCCGTAAATATTGTTCCCAAGTTGATATTTACTAGAGGGGCTTCGAATCAAAGAGCACACTTTCAAGTGTATTGAGGTTGATGGGAATCCAGCTTTCTGGAAAGACATTTTGTGTCGTCCATTGGATGATGGAATTTGATACTGAAAGAAACTAAATGTTGAGGCATCTTGAAGCCCATAACCAAGTCGGAACGCCGCTTCCTGTGTGATTGGCCTTATAATACGAGTTTTTCTATAGTATCCCATGGGCAAGATGTGCGTGAAATCCTATTGCAACATACTCATCACCGTAAAGATCAACAAGATGATTATCCAAACCCTAGATCGCAACTAGTCGCCACTCGAAGATCAAACTCATCTTTGAATATTTGTAGACAATTCTGCCTGTCCACCTCCCATAGCACTCTCTGGTTCTTGAGCGAGGCTCAGATGTGATCCACAAGCTCTTGAGTCTCGGGTAGCTACTTGACAAGGTCATTGTATAAGCACATTAAGCCCTAAACATCGATAAAGAATACATTTCCTATAGACTATGGGCCTGCTTCTAAACCAGCAGTTCGGAGCCCCTGGCAGAGAGTAGCTCGAAGATTGCGACATAAATGGAATCCTTTTTCCGTTGACTCTTCGAAGGCGACGAAAGAATCGTGATATTGGATCGTAGCTGAAGTATGCGGTATCACTCTAGCTACGCTTGTAAGCTTTTCAGGTGGTTATAGGGGATACGAACCTGGCCTTAAGCTGACATACGACAGATAGATAGTGTATGATAGTTAGTAAGCCACTCGATGAATCAAGTTGCTCTGACTTATCAATCGATGTCAATTCTAAGCTGACCAGAGACAGTACATATTGGTCAACACAGGTTGCTAAAAAGATGTAGTCATCGTACATTGAGCTAAAAGCGTATTTATGTACTTCATAATTCTATACTATGTAAACGAAACCTTATAACCATGAATCGAATATTGTACAGCCTAGTTCTCATTCATGAGATAGACATCGCGGTCAAGGGCGCGGGTGTTGAGCTGCAAATTGTTAGCCAGATAGGTCTGACATCAGTCAAGGAACTGTACTTACCACCTTGGAAGGGATGTTGTGGAGATCAGTGATACCAATCTGAGCAGCGTCGGCAAGAATCTCATTCTTCATGATCTGGATGAGCTTCTTGGGACCCTCAACACCGTAGACGTTGGAGTACATGAAACTTGAAGAACATTAGCATAGAACTAGACACTCGAGAATGGATATTACTCACGGACGACCCATACCAACAGCCTTAACACCAAGAGCCAACAGCTTGATAACATCACTTCCGTAGCGAACGCCACTGTCAGCAAGAACCTCGGTCTTCTTAAAGACTTCAGGGGCGTTGCGGCGAATCTCATAGGCGATCTCAAGAGGAGAAGGGGAGTAGTCAACCTGGCGACCACCGTGGTTTGACAGCCAGATACCAGCAGCTCCCTCCTTAACGGCACGGAGAGCGTCCTCAGTGGTGGTGATGCCCTTGAGGATGATGGGGAGCTTGGTCTGAGCCTTCATCTTCTTGTAGAGATCCCAGCTCAGGACAGAGGTGACACCGTTACTATTCTTGTTAGTTGGGATCTGTATAGTTTTATGAGAGAGAACGTACGCATTGGTGGTGTCATAGCGAGCAGCGCGGTGACGGGTAGAACCAGCAGGGGCATCAATAGTCCAGACAAAAGCCTTGACACCCTGAGCCTCAGCACGCTTCATGATGTCCCAAGTGACAGAGAGGTTGGCGTTAGAGTAGATCTGCTGGAAGATGGTGTTTCCACGCTTCTTTCGCTGAGCACCAATCTCCTCAATGGTCTTGGAGGCATAGAGAGCAGCAACGTAGAGGATGTTCTCATCAGCAGTTGCATCAACAAAGTTAAGCTCTCCACGCTCCTCGTCGGCATATCCAGCACGAGTAGCAGGTGAGATGAAAATAGGAGCGCTGAATTTGTGGCCAAGGATGGTAACACCTAGGGTGTCGTTGAGACCAGTGACGCTGGCAAGCTGGTGAGGTCGAAGTCTGGCCTTCTCCCAGACCATAAGGTTGTTGCGGTAAGACCACTCTCCAGCAGCAGCAGTGCGGTAGAAGGCATACTTCTGGTCAGATAGGACTTGACGGGCTGCAAAGTCGAAGTCGGGAACACCGCGGATGTCCTTGAGGAGAGGACGGCTGCCTTCGGTCCAGTTGGTGCTGGCGAGGTAGGTGTTGAGACCAGTGTCGGGCTCGTTAACCCATGTCTCAAAGCCGGAGACGGTGGCCGCGAGAGAGGCGAGGAGAGTTGAGGTGCGCATAGTGAATGAATGAGCCTACCAGAGGTTGTAAAAGAATGAAATGTGTAGCAGCTGGGCTAGGGGAACAAGGAGTGAGTGAAGAAGAGCAAGAAACTAGACCAGGGAGAACGAGACGGACTTCCTAAAGATAAATAGAAACACCCGGAACAACATGTTAACTAGAAAGTATTCGCCTATACGGCTATGCCCTGTCCTTGATTCTGTCAGTGGAGCTTGATTCCCCGATGTTGATGAAGAGTGGACACTCTTAACCCTCAATAGATCTAGTTCGTGACACTCGCCTGGGACAAGGTTTTGATGTGATTGATAAGATCCACCTGCAGCAAGAAGGCCAAGAGGAATATGTATTAAGAAGGTTTGAACCAGAGGAACATTATGGAGTATATCAGTCATGATAGTTTAGCGTGTAGATAGACGAGAAGGATAATTATTATATCAAACCAGACTGTCTACAGACTGAATCTTGATTGTTTTTCTTCTTCTTCTCCTCCTTATCATGCAAGATCCCTTTAGCCTAACTTCATTCATTTCATCCAGTTAATGAAACATAGCATTAAGGCCCTAATCTATATAAAACATCCGGTCATATATATAATCCGG